>SNQJ01S0000410.1:154794-170864 GCA_010110895.2 Picea sitchensis | reverse complement strand
ACTCCTCTGTGGAACTTTTCTCCCAGTAAGTTTCCCACCAATGTTTGACATGAGGGAGAGCTTTAAGGAGTGCGAAGGTGATCTTTTCTTTGTCGGAAAAATTGTGAACATAGAAATAACCTTCTAGCAAAGTTAACCATTTTTCTAGGGCTTCTGCTTCTATCTATCCTTCAAATACAGGAATATCAAAATTAACTTGTACCTTAAAAGGCAAGGTGCCTCCAAAGTGGTCGCTTGATGAAGATACACCTGATGCTATCGGTAGACATTTAAGGATGTGGGAAAAATTCTCCATCTTTTCGTCCCTCTGTCACGTGAGAGCTTGCTCAAGCAACAGATTGATAGGATCGTCTGCTCTGTCACTTTTTTTTTCTTCAACCATTGAGGGTTTCTTGAGTGTGCGAGAGTGATTGTCTTCAAGAGAGACAAGCTCAAGACCAAACTTGCTATACTCGGACCTCGTCGGGGACATGCACTGAAAAAACGATCAAGAGCAGCCTGCTCTGATACCACTAATCCGTATTATTTTCTGCACGAAATGAGATCGGAGATATAATAAATAAATGCACAGAGATATCGAAGATATTCAATAATATAACAGAAATGTATCAGAGATGCAACCATAAACACAGATATACAGTAATACACGATTTCTATAAATGAAATAAATGTATAGAGACTGTAAAAATACAGAGTGAAAGACTCACTAGAATGGTGGCAGCTTATCTCTGAGAAGAGATGTGATGGCTACACGCATTCACAAGCAGATGATTACAATGAGGCTTTGAAGGCATTTTTACAATAAGCAGTAATTCAAAAATCCCTAGACATCCAAAAACCTAACCCTAGGAGATGAAGCGCCAAAAGTCACGTGGGCCCCGTTTGGGCAAGTGAGTACATCAACTTCCCGGGGTCGTAACTTTTGCATACGATCTTCGTTTTAGGCGTGTAATAGCTCGTTGGAAAGGTATCGTTGAGGAGATTCATTTTGGTAGATCAATTATTCCTTTGACCATCATTCAGAACCTTGATATTGAAAAACCTTCATTTGGGCCCTCAAAATGGCCCCAGAAGTTAAAACCTGCTAAAAAATAGTAAATTGCCAAAATTGCCAGAAAACTGTTTTGAGCCATTTGGAAAAGGTGGGTGGACACCAATATCCACCTGGATCAATCCTCCCTCCTTAGGAAGCAATGGTCTCCATTTCGTTGAGTTCCCCGGGGAGAGAGAAAAACATTTGTTGAATCTGCATCTTGGTGAGCTGCTTGTCTTGCTGGAGACGTCGCGTTGCTCAGTTTGTGGAAATTTGTCATGAACTTGTTGAGGTTGAGGCTGTTCAAAAAGTAGAGATACATGAGAGGACGATGTGCATAAGGAATCTTCAAACTTTTCTGCAGCCTTGTCGACCTACTTCTTTTGGCTAGAAGGTGCTTTGGGCTAGCTTGTAGTGGTTGCAATGTCCTTTTGTTCTCCTTTTGAACAGATTATGAAGAAGCTGAATTTTGCAGTATGAGATACTACCTTGCAGCACTTTTTAGGTGGAACAGTAGTTGGAACTACCTATGGTATTCTGTAGAGATGACCCCCCAAAGTAACAATGACACTACGGGGTTGAGACTCATAAACAACATGGCATCTCCACATATATGGTTGGCCCAAGAGAACATCATAGACATCTAGTAGAGAAACATCACACAATACCTCATCCTTGAAGGGTTGGATTCCATATGACAATCGACACTGTTGGCTGACACAGAGATCTCATCCTTGCCGAAGCCACCTGATGTTATATGGTTGTGGGTGTGGTGTTGCCGACAATCCCAACTGTTTGACGACCTCTGCTGAGATGAGGTTTTTCTGGCTTCCGCTATCAACAATAAAATGCAGTGGAGTCCTCTTCACCCACATCTGTGAATCAAAAAGGTGCTCCCCCTCTTCAGGATCTATTGGTTCTTCTGGTTGAATTGCTGCGGTCGCGACAATAGCAGTGGGGCCTGCGTGAATGATCTGTCCTTTACCAGTAATTTCAGAATCAGATTCTGAATCAAGGTTCAACTCCTTGTCTTTGATCTCGGCCACCAATGACTGTTTTGAGTGACATTCAATGGTGTTGTGCCAGGGGATTTTATGGAAATCACGCCATTTTTCGGTGTCCTTCTTTGTCTTCTCGTGACCCTTCTTTCCCTTTGTCTTGGATTGGATTTCGAGACACTGTTTGTTAGGGCCGTCTTTGTCATACTTTGATTGTTGTGGATTTGCAGAGCCGAATTCCCATTTGTTCTGGTGATTAAAATTTTGCTCAATTTTAACAACATATCGATAAGCATCACCGAGTGATGAGATGTCCAGAAAATCCATTTCAATCTGGATGTATCTCTGTAGAGCATCACGTTATTTTAGAACCGAATGTCGCTCAGATTTTTTGATACCCAACTTGGTGCACAAGGTATGGAAGGTATTGGTGAACCACGAAACCTCTTGGCCCCTCTCTTGCCGTAGTGTGGTCCATATCATGTACTGGTCCTCATAGTTTCTAACAGGGTAATACTGTTCCTTTACCGCATTTACAAAAAAATCCCAACCGGGATCGACCCCATATATTCCAGACTCCTCTGTGGAACTTTTCTCCCAGTAAGTTTCCCACCAATGTTTGAGATGAGGGAGATCTTTAAGGAATGCGAAGGTGATCTTTTCTTTGTCGAAAAATTGTGAACAGAGAAATAACCTTCTAGCAGAGTTAACCATTTCTCTAGGGCTTCTTCTTCTATCTGTCCTTCAAATACAGGAATATCAAAATTAACTTGTACCTTGAAAGGCGAGGTGCCTCCAAAGTGGCCGCTTGATGAAGATGCGCCTAATGGTATCGGTAGACGTTTAAGGATGTGGGTAAAATTCTCCATCATTTCGTCCCTCTGTCGCGTGAGAGTTTTATCAAGAAATAGATTGATATGATCGTTTGCTCTGTCGCTTTTCGTTTCTTCGGCCATTAAGGGTTTTTTGAGTCTGCGAGAGCGATTGTATTCAAGAGAAACAAGCTCAAGAGCCAAATTTCTATACTCGAACCTCGTCGGGGACATGCACTGAAAAAATGATCAAGAGAAGCTTGCTCTGATACCACTGATCCGGATTATTTTCGGCACGAAATGAGATCGGAGATATAATAAAGAAATGCACAGAGATATCACAAATATTCAATAATATAACAGAAATGTATCAGATATGCAACCATAAACACAAATATACAGTAATACATGATTTCTATTAATGAAATAAATGTACAGAGACTGTAAAAATACAGAGTGAAAGACTCGCTAGAATGGTGGCAACTTATCTCTGAGAAGAGATGTGAGGGCTACTCACATTCGTAAGAAGATGATTACAAAGAGGATCTGAAGGAATTTTTATAATAAGAAGGAATGATAAAATCCCTAGACATCCAAAAACCTAACCCTAGGAGATGAAGCACCAAAAGTCATGTGGGCCATGTTTGGGCAAGTGAGTACATCAACTTCCCGGGGTCGTAACTTTTTCATACGATTTCCGTTTTAAGCGTGTGATATTTCATTGGAAAGGTATTGTCGAGGAAATTATTTTGTGGGATCAATGATGCCTTTGACTATCATTGAGAACCTAGATCTTGAAAAGCCTTCATTTGGGCCCTCAAAATGGCCCCGGAAGTTAAAACCTGCTAAAAATAGTAAATTGTCAAAATTGGCAAAAAACTGTTTTGAGCCATTTGGAAAAGGTGGGTGGCCACCGATATCCACCTGGATCAATCCTCCCTCCTTAGAAAGAAATCATATCCATTGCGTTGAGTTCACGGGGGAGAGAGAAAAGCGTTTGTTGAATCTGCATCTTGGTGAGCTGCTTGTCTTGCTGGAGATGTCGTGCTGCTCAGTTTGTGGAAATTTGTCACGAACTTGTTGAGGTTGAGGCTGTTCAAAAAGTTGAGATACATGAGAGGACGATGTGCATAAGGAATCTTCACACTTTGCTGCAGCCTTGTCGACCTGCTTCTGTTGGATAGAAGGTGCTTTCGGCAAGCCTGTAGTGGTTACAATGTCCTTTTGTTCTCCTTTTGAACAGATTATGAAGAAGCTGAATTTTGCAATATGAGATACTACCTTGCAACACTTTTTAGGTGGAACAGTAGTCGGAACTACCTCTGGTATTCTATAGAGATGACCCCCCAAAGTAACAATGTCACTACGGGGTCGAGACTCATAAACAACATGGAGTCTCCACATATATGGTTGGCCCAAGAGAACATCACAGACATCCAGTGGGGCAACATCACACAATACCTCATCCTTGCTGAAGCCACCCGATGTTGTATGGCTACGGGTGTGGTGTTGTCGACAATACCAACTGTTTGACGACCTCTGCTGAGATGAGGTTTTTCTGGCTTCCGCTATCAATAATGAAATGCAGTGGGGTCCCCTTCACCCACATCTGTGAATGAAAAAGGTGCTCCGCCTCTTCAGGATCTGTTGGTTCTTCTAGTTGAATTATTGTGGTCGCGATAATAACAGTGGGGTCTGGGTCAATGGTCTGTCCTTTACCAGTATTTTCAGAATCAGATTTTGAATCAGGGTTCGGCTCCTTGTCTTTGATCTTGGCCACCAATGACTGCTTTGAGCGATATTCATCGGTGTTGTGCCAGGGGATTTTGTGGAAATCACACCATTTTCCGGTGTCCTTCTTTGTCTTCCCATGACCCTTCTTTCGCTATGTCTTGGATTGGTTTTCATGAGACTATTTTTTAGGGATGTCTTTGTCATACTTTGGTTGTTATGGATTTGCAGACCAAAATTTCCGTTTGTTCTGGTGCTTAAACTTCTACTCAATTTTAACAACATATCGATAAGAAAAACTAAGTGATGAGATGTCCAGAAAATCCATTTTAGTCTGGATGTATCTGTGTAGAGCCCCACGGTATTTTAGAACCAATTTTTGCTTGGAGTCTTTAATACCCATCTTGGTGCGCAAGGTATGGAAGGTATTGGTGAACTCTGGAACTGGTTGGCCCCTCTCTTGCCGCAGTGTGGTTCATCTCATGTACTGGTCCTCATAGTTTCCAACAGGGTAATACTGTTCCTTTACCGCATCCACAAAAAAATCCCAAGCGGGATCGGCCCCATATATTCCAGACTCCTCTGTGGAACTTTTCTCCCAGTAATTTTCCCACCAATGTTTAACATGAGGGAGAGCTTTAAGGAGTGCGAAGGTGATCTTTTCTTTGTTGGAAAAATTATGAACATAGAAATAACCTTCTAGTGGTGTTAACCATTTTTCTAGGGCTTCTGCTTCTATCTGTCCTTCAAATATAGGAATATCAAAATGAACTTGTACCTTGAAAGGCGAGGTGCCTCCAAAGTGGCGTCTTGATGAATATGCACTTGATTCTATTTGCAGATGTTTAAGGATGTGGGCAAAATTCTCCATCATTTTGTCCCTTTGTCGCATGAGAGCTTTCTCAAGCAACAGATTGATAGGATCATCTGCTCCGTCACTTTTCTTTTCTTCCACCATTGAGGGTTTCTTGAGTGTGAGAGAGCAATTTTCTTCAAGAGAGACAAGCTCGACACCCAACTTGCTATACTCGGACCTCGTCGGGGACATGCATTGAAAAAACGATTAAGAACAACCTGCTCTGATACCACTGATCCAGATTATTTTCAACACGAAATGAGATCGGAGATATAATAAAGAAATGCATAGAGACATCGCATATATTCAATAATATAATAGAAATGTATCATAGATGAAACCATAAACACAGATATACAGTAATACACGATTTAGATTAATGAAATAAATGTACAGAGACTGTAAAAATACAGAGTGAAAGACTTGCTAGAATGGTGGCATCTTATCTTTGAGAAGAGATGTGACGGCTACTCGCATTCGCAAGAAGATGATTACAATGAGGCTCTAAAGGCCTTTTTACAATAAGCAGGAATGCCAAAATCCCTAGACATCCAAAAACCTAACCCTAGGAGATGAAGTGCCAAAATTTATGTGGGCCCCGTTTGGACAAGTGAGTACATCAACTTCCTGGGGTCATAACTTTTGCATACGATCTTCGTTTTAGGCGTGTGTTAGCTTGTTGGAAAGGTATCGTTGAGGAGATTCATTTTGGGGGATCAATGATGCCTTCATATATCATTTATAACCTCGATGTCGAAAAACCTTCATTTGGGCCCTTAAAATGGCTCTGGAAGTTAAAACCTGCTAAAACTAGTAAATTGCCAAAATTGCCAAAAAACTATTTTGAGAAATTTGGAAACAGTGGGTGGCCACCGATATCCACCTGCATCAATCCTCCCTCCTTAGGAATCAATGGTCTCAATTGAATTGAGTTCCCGGGGGAGAGAGAAAAGCGTTTGTTGAATCTGCATCTTGGTGAGTTGGTTGTCTTGCTGGAGACGTCACGCTGCTCAGTTTGTGGAAATCTATCATGAAACTGTTGAGGTTGAGGTTGTTCAACAAGTCAAGATACATGAGAGGACGATGTTCATAAGGAATCTTTACACTTTGTTGCAGCCTTGTCGACCTAGTTCTGCTAGATAAAAGGTGCTTTGGGCAAGCCTGTAGTGGTTGCAATGTCCTTTTATTCTCCTTTTGAATAGATTGTGAAGAAGCTAAATTTTGCAGTATGAGATACTACCTTGCGACAATTTTTAGGTGGAACAGTAGTCAGAATTACCTCAGATATTCTATAGAGATGACCCCCCAAAGTAAGAATGAAACTACGTGGTCGAGACTCATAAACAACATGACGTCTCACCATATATGGTTGTCCCAAGAGAACATCACATACATCCAGTGGGGAAACATCACACAATACCTCATCCATGAAGGGTTGGATGCCATATGAAAATCGACATTGTTGGATGACGCAGAGATCTCATCCTTGCCGAAGCCACTCGATGTTGTATGGCTGCAGGTGTGGTGTTGTCAACAATCCCAACTGTTTGACGACCTCTGTTGAGATGAGGTTTTTCTGGCTTTTGCTATCAACAATAAAATGCAGTGGGGTCCCCTTCACCCACATCTATGAATGAAAAAGGTGCTCCCCCTCTTCAGGATCTATTGGTTCTTCTCATTGAATTTCTCCAGTCGTGACAATAGCTGTGGGGTCTGCGTCAATGATCTGTCCTTTACTAGTATTTTCAGAATCAAATTCTGAATCAGGGTTCGACTGCTTGTCATTGATCTTGGCCACCAATGACTGTTTTGAGCGACATTCATCGGTGTTGTGCCAAAGGATTTTGTGGAAATCACACCATTTTCTAGTGTCCTTCTTTGTCTTCCCGTGACCCTTCTTTCCCTGTGTCTTGGACTGGTTTTCGGGAGACCCAAATTCTCATTTTTTCTGGTGCTTAAGCTTCTGCTCAATTTTAATAGCATATCGATAAGTAGCACCGAGTGATGAGATGTCCAGAAAATCCATTTCAGTATGGATGTATCTGTGTAGAGCCCCACGGTATTTTAGAATCAAATGTCACTTGGAGTCTTTAATACCCAGCTTGGTGCACAAGGTATGGAAGGTATTGGTGAACTCCAGAACTGCTTGGCCCCTCTCTTGCCGCAGTGTGGTGCATCTCATGTATTGATCCTCATATTTTCCAACAGGGTAATACTGTTCCTTTACCGCATCCAAAAAAAAATTCCAAGCGGGATCATCCCCATATCTTCCAGACTCCTCTGTGGAACTTTGCTCCCAGTAAGTTTCCCACCAATGTTTGACATGAGGGAGATATTTAAGGAGTGCGAAGGTGATCTTTTCTTTGTCAGAAAAATTGTGAACNGTGAACAGAGAAATAACCTTCTAGCAGAGTTAACCATTTTTCTAGGGCTTCTACTTCTATCTCTCCTTCAAATACAAGAATATCAAAATTAACTTGTACCTTGAAAAGTGCAATGCCTCCAAAGTGGCCTCTTGATGAAGATGCACCTGATGCTATCGGCAGACGTTTAAGGATGTGGGAAAAATTCTCCATCATTTTGTCCCTCTATCGCGTGAGAGCTTGCTCAAGCAACAAATTGATAGGATCATCTGCTCCGTCACTTTTCTTTTCTTCCGCCATTGAGGGTTTCTTGAGTGTGCGAGAGCGATTGTCTTCAAGAGAGACAAGCTCGACACCCAACTTGCTATACTCGGACCTCGTCGGGGACATGCACTGAAAAAACGATCAAGAGCAGCCTGCTCTAATACCATTGATTCAGATTATTTTCGGAACGAAATGAGATCGAAGATATAATAAAGAAATAGATAGAGATATCACAGATATTCAATAATATAACAGAAATGTATCAGAGATGCAACCATAAACACAGATATACAGTAATACACGATTTATATTAATGAAATAAATGTACAGAGACTGTAAAAATACAGAGTGAAAGACTCGCTAGAATGGTGGCAGCTTATCTCTGAGAAGAGATGTGACAGATACTCACATTCACAAGAAGATGATTACAATGAGGCTCTGAAGGAATTTTTACAATTAGCAGGAATGCCAAAATCCCTAGACATCCAAAAACCTAACCCTAGGAGATAAAGCGCCAAAAGTCATGTGGGCCCCGTTTGGGCAAGTGAGTACATCAACTTCCCGGGGTCATAACTTTTGCATACGATCTCCGTTTTAGGTGTGTGATTGCTCGTTTGTACGGTATCATTGAGGAGATTCATTTTGGCATCTCATTGATGCCTTTGACTATCATTGAGAACCTCTATCTCGAAAAACCTTCATTTGGGCCCTCAAAATGGGCCAGGAAGTTAAAACCTGCTAAAAATAGTAAATTGCCAAAATTGCCAGAAAACTGTTTTGAGCCATCTGAAAAAGGTGGGTGGCCACCGATATCCACCTGGATCAATCCTCTCTCCTTAGGAAGCAATGTCTCCATTGCGTTGAGTTCCCGGGGGAGAGAGAAAAGCGTTTGTTGAATCTGTTACGAACCTGTTGAGGTTGAGGCTGGTCAACAAGTCGAGATACATGAGAGGACGATGTGCATAAAGAATATTCACACTTTTCTGTAGTCTTGTCGACCTGCTTTTGTTGGATAGAAGGTTCTTTGGGCAAGCCTGTAGTGGTTGCAATGTCCTTTTGTGCTCCTTTTGAGCAGATTGTGAAGAAGTTGAATTTTGTAGTATGAGATACTACCTTGCGACACTTTTTAGGTGGAACAGTAGTCAGAACTACCTTTGGTATTCTGTAGAGATGAACCCCCAAAGTAACAATGACACTATAGGGTCGAGATTCATAAACATCATGGAATATCCACATATATGGTTGGCCCAAGAGAACATCATAGACATCCAGTGGGGCAACATCACACAATACCTCATCCTTGAAGGGTTGGATGCCATATGACAATCGACAGTGTTGGCTGACATGGAGATCTCATCCTTGCCGAAGCCACCCGACGTTGTATGGCTACGGGTGTGGTGTTGTCGAAAATCCCAACTGTTTGACAACCTCTGCTGAGATGAGGTTTTTCTGTCTTCCGCTATCAACAATAAAATGCAGTGGGGTCCCCTTCACCCACATCTATGAATGAAAAAGGCACTCCATCTCTTCAGGATCTGTTGGTTGTTCTGGTTGAATTGATGTCGTCATGACAATAACAGTGGGGTCTGCGTCAATGATCTGTCCTTTACCAGTATTTTCATAATCAGATTCTGAATCAGGGTTCGGCTCCTTGTCTTTGATCTCGACCACCAATGAATTTTTTGAGTGACATTCATCAGTGTTGTGCCAGGGGATTTTGTAGAAATCACACCATTTTCTAGTATCCTTCTTTGTCTTCCCGTGACCCTTCTTTCCCTATGTCTTGGATTGGCTTTCGGGAAACTGTTTGTTAGGGCTGTCTTTGTCATACTTTGGTTGTTGCGGATTTGTAGACCCAAATTCCCTTTTGTTCTGGTGCTTAAACTTCTGCTCAATTTTAACAGCATATCCATAAGAAACACCGAGTGATAAGATGTCCAGAAAATCCATTTCAGTCTGGATGTCTCTGTGTAGAGCCCCACGGTATTTTAGAAACAAATGTTGCTCAAAGTCTTTTATACCCAGCTTGGTACGCAAGGTAAGGAAGGTATTGGTGAAATTCAGAACTGCTTGGCCCCTCTGTTGCCGCAGTGTGGTCCATCTCATGTACTGGTCCTCATAGTTTCCAATAGGGTAATATTGTTCCTTTACCGCATCCACAAAAAAATCCCAAGCGGGATCGACTCCATATATTCAAGACTCCTCTTTGGAAATTTTCTCCCAGTAAGTTTCCCACCAATGTTTGACATGAGGGAGAGCTTTAAAAAGTGCGAAGGTGATCTTTTCTTTGTCGGAAAATTTTTGAACAGAGAAATAACCTTCTAGCAGAGTTAACCATTTTTCTAGGGCTTCTTCTTCTATCTATCCTTCAAATACAGGAATATCAAAATTAACTTGTACCTTGAAAGGCGAGGTGCCACCAAAGTGGCCTCTTGATGAATATGCACCTGATGCTATCGGAAGACATTTAAGGATGTGGGGAAAATTCTCCATCATTTCGTCCCTCTGTCACGTGAGAGCTTGCTCAAGCAACAGATTGATAGGATCGTCACTTTTATTTTCTTCCGCCATTGAGTGTTTTTTAAGTGTGCAAGAGCGATTGTATTCAAGAGAGACAAGCTCAAGACCCAAATTTCTATACTCAGACCTTGTCAGGGACATGCACTGAAAAAATGATCAAGAGCAGCCTGCTCTGATATCACTGATCCAGATTATTTTCGGCATGAAATGAGATCGAAGATATAATAAAGAGATGCACAGAGATATCATAGATATTCAATAATATAACATAAATGTATCAGATATGAAACCATATACACATATATAGAGTAATACACGATTTCTATTAATGAAATAAATGTACAGAGACTGTAAAAATACAGAGTGAAAGACTCACTAGAATGGTGGCAGCTTATTTCTGAGAAGAGATGTGACGACTACTCGCATTCGAAAGAAGATGATTACAACGAGGCTATCAAGGCCCTTTTATAATAAGTAGGAATGGAAAAATCCCTAGACATCTGAAAACCTAACCCTAGGAGATTAAGCACCAAAAGTCATGTGGGCCCCGTTTGGGAAGGTGAGTACATCAACTTCTAGAGGTCGTAACTTTTGCATACGATCTCCGTTTTAGGCGTGTGATAGATCATTGGAAAGATATCGTCGAGGATATTCATTTTTGGGGATCAATGATACCTTTGGATATAATTGAGAACCTCGATCTCGAAAAACCTTCATTTGGGCCCTCAAAATGGCCCCAGAAGTTAAAACCTGCTAAAAATAGTAAATTGCCAAAATTGCCAGAAATTTGTTTTGAGCCATTTGGAAAAGGTGGGTGGCCATTGATATCCACCTGGATCAATCCTCCCTCCTTAGGAAGCAATTGTCTCGATTGCGTTGAGTTCCCAAGGGAGAGAGAAAAGAATTTGTTGAATCTGCATCTTGGTGAGCTGCTTGTCTTATTGGAGACATCGCGCTGCTCAGTTTGTGGAAATCTATCATGAACCTATTGAGGTTGAGGCTATTCAACAAGTCAAGATACATGAGAGGACGATGTGCATAAGGAATCTTCACACTTTGTTGCAGCCTTGTCGACATGCTTCTGTTGGATAGAAGGTTCTTTGGGCAAGCCTGTAGTGGTTGTAATGTCCTTTTGTTCTCCTTTTGAATAGATTGTGAAGAAGATGAATTTTGTAGTATGAGATACTACCTTGCGGCACTTTTTAGGTGGAACATTAGTCGGAACTACCTCTGGTATTCTGTAGAGATGAACCCCCAAAGTAACAATGACACTACAGGGTCGAGACTCATAAATAACATGGTGTCTCCACATATATGGTTGGCCCAAGAGAACATCACAAACATCGAGTGGGGCAACATCACACAATACCTCATCCATGAAGGGTTGGATGCCATATGACAATCGACACTGTTGGCTGACACATAGATTTTGTCCTTACCGAAGCCACCCGATGTTGTATGGTTGCGGGTGTGGTGTTGTCGACAATCCCAACTGTTTGACAACCTCTGCTAAGATGAGGTTTTTCTGGCTTCTGCTATCAACAATAAAATGCAGTGGGGTCCCTTTCACCCACATCTGTGAATGAAAAAGGTGCTCCCCCTCTTCAAGATCTGTTGGTTCTTCTGGTTGAATTGTTGCGGTCGCAATAATAGCAGTGGGGTTTGTGTCGATGATCTGTCCTTTACCAGTATTTTCAGAATCAGGGTTTGTCTCCTTGTCTTTGATCTCGACCACCAATGACTGTTTTGAGCGACATTCATCAGTGTTGTGCCAGGGGCTTTTGTGGAAATCAGACCATTTTTCGGTGTCCTTCTTTGTCTTCCTGTGACCCTTCTTTCACTGTGTCTTGGATTGGTTTTCGGGAGACTGTTTGTTAGAGCCATCTTTGTCATACTTTGGTTGTTGTGGATTTGCAGACCCGAATTCCTGTTTGTTCTGGTGCTTAAACTAATTCTCAATTTTAACAACATATCGATAAACAACACCGAGTGATGAGATGTCCAGAAAATCCATTTCAGTCTGGATGTATCTATGTAGAGCCCCACCGTATTTTAGAACCAAATGTCGCTCGGAGTCTTTGATACCCAGCTTGGTGCGCAAGGTATGGAAAGTATTGGTGAACTCCGAAACTGCTTGGCCCCTCTCTTGCCGCAGTGTGATCCATCTCATGTACTGGTCCTCATAGTTTCCAACAAGGTAATACTGTTCCTTTACCGCATCCACAAAAAAATTCCAAGCAGGATCGGGCCCAT
This sequence comes from Picea sitchensis, assembly GCA_010110895.2. Classification (NCBI taxonomy): domain Eukaryota; kingdom Viridiplantae; phylum Streptophyta; class Pinopsida; order Pinales; family Pinaceae; genus Picea; species Picea sitchensis. The sequence goes on along the minus strand of SNQJ01S0000410.1, from coordinate 158,034 downwards.
ATATTCAAGACTCCTCTTTGGAACTTTGCTCCCAGTAAGTTTCCCACCAATGTTTGACATGAGGGAGAGCTTTAAGAAGTGCGAAGGTGATCTTTTCTTTGTCGAAAAAATTGTGAACAGAGAAATAACCTTCTAGCAGAGTTAACCATTTTTCTAGGGCTTCTGCTTCTATCTATCCTTCAAATATAGGAATATCAAAATTAAATTGTACCTTGAAAGGCGATGTGCCACCAAAGTGGTCTCTTGATGAATATGCGCCTAATGCTATCGGAATATGTTTAATCATGTGGGGAAAATTCTCCATCATTTCGTCCCTCTGTCGCGTGAGAGCTTGTTCAAGCAACAAATAGATAGGATCGTATGCTCCGTCACTTTTCTTTTCTTCCGCCATTGAGGGTTTATTGAGTGTTGGAGAGCGATTGTCTTGAAGAGAGACAAGCTTGAGACCCAACTTACTATACTCGGACCTCGTCAGGCACATGCATTGAAAAAACAATCAAGATCAGCCTGCTCTTATACCACTGATCCAGATTATTTTCGGCAGGAAATGAGATCGGAGATATAATAAAGAAATGCACAGAGATATCATAGATATTAAATAATATCACAGAAATGTATCAGAGATGCAACCATAAACAAATATATACAGTAATACACAATTTCTATTAATGAAATAAATGTACAGAGACTGTAAAAATACAGAGTGAAAGACTTGTTAGAATGATGGCAGCTTATCTCTGAGAAGAGATGTGACGGCTACTCGCATTCACAAGAAGATGATTACAATGAGGCTCTGAAGGAATTTTTAATATAAGAGGGAATCCAATAATCCCTAGACATCCAAAAACCTAACCCTAGGAGATGAAGCGCCAAATGTCATGTGGGTCCTGTTTGGGCAAGTGAGTACATCAACTTCTCGGGGTCGTAACTTTTTCATACGATCTCCGTTTTAGACATGTGATAGCTCGTTGGAAAGGTATTGTCGAGGAGATTAATTTTGAGGGCTCAATGATGCCTACAAATATAATTGAGAACCTATATCTCGAAAAACCTTCATTTGGGCCCTCAAAATAGCAGTGGGGTCTGCGTCAATGATTTGTCCTTTACCAGTATTTTCAGAATTAGATTCTGAATCAGGGTTCGGCTCCTTGTCTTTGATATCGACCACCAATGAATGATTTGAGAGACATTCATCGGTGTTGTGCCAGGGGATTTTGTGGAAATCACACCATTTTCTAGTGTCCTTCTTTGTCTTCCCGTGACCCTTCTTTCCCTGTGTCTTGGACTGGTTTTCGGGAGACTTTTTGTTAGGGTCGTCTTTGTCATACTTTGATTGTTGTGGATTTGCAGACCTGAATTCCTGTTTGTTATGGTGCTTAAAATTTTGCTCAATTTTAACATCATATCGATAAGTAGCACCGAGTGATGAGATGTCCAGAAAATTCATTATAGTCTGGATGTATCTGTGTAGAGCCCCACGGTATTTTATAACCAAATGTCGCTCGGAGTCTTTGATAACTAGCTTGGTGCAAAAGGTATGGAAGGTATTGGTGAACTCCGGAACTGCTTGGCCCCTCTCTTGTTGTAGTGTGGTCCATCTCATGTACTGGTCCTCATAGTTTCCACCAGGGTAATACTGTTCCTTTACCGCATCCACAAAAAAATCCCAAGCGAGATCGACCTCATATATTCCAGACTCCTCTGTGGAACTTTTCTCCCAGTAAGTTTCCCACCAATGTTTGACATGAGGGAGATCTTTAAGGAGTGCGAAGATGATCTTTTCTTTGTCGGAAAAATTGTGAACAGAGAAATAACCTTCTAGCAGAGTTAACCATTTTTCTAGGGCTTCTACTTCTATCTGTCCTTCAAATACAGGAATATCAAAATTAACTTGTACCTTGAAAGGCGAGGTGCCTCCAAAAAGGCCTCCTGATGAATATGTGCCTGATGCTATCGGCAGATGTTTAAGGATGTGGAAAAAATTCTCCATCATTTCATCCCTCTGTCGCATGAGCGCTTGCTCAAGCAACAGATTGATAGGATCGTCTGCTCTGTCGCTTTTCTTTTCTTCCTCCATTGAGCGTTTCTTGAGTGTGCGAGAGAGATTGTCTTCAAGAGAGACAAGCTCGATACCCAACTTGCTATACTCAGACCTCGTCGTGGACATGCATTGAAAAAACGATCAAGAGCAGCCTGCTCTGATACCACTGATCTGGATTATTTTCGGCAGGAAATGAGATTGGAGATATAATAAAGAAATGCACAGAGATATCGCATATATTCAATAATATAACATAAATGTATCAGAGATGCAACCATAAACACAAATATACAGTAATACACGATTTCTATTAATGAAATAAATGTACAGAGACTGCAAAAATACAGAGTGAAAGACTCGCTAGAATGGTGGTAGCTTATCTCTGAGAAGAGATGTGACGGCTACTCGCATTCGCAAGAAGATGATTACAATGAGGCTCTGAAGGCCTTTTTACAATAATAAGGAATGGAAAAATCTATATACATCCAAAAACCTAACCCTAGGATATGAAGTGCCAAAATTCATGTGGGCCTCGTTTGGGCAAGTGAGTACACGAACTTCCCGGGGTCGTAACTTTTGCATACGATCTCCGTTTTAGGTGTGTGATAGCTCCTTGGAAAGGTATCCTCGAGGAGATTCATTTTGGGGTCTCAATGATGCCTCCGTATATCATTGAGAACCTTGATCTATAAAAAACTTCATTTGGGCCCTCAAAATGGCCCCGAAAGTTAAAACTTGCTAAAAATAGAAAATTGCCAAAATTGCCATAAAACTATTTTGAGCCATTTGAAAAAGTTGGGTGGCCACTTATATCCACCTGGATCAATCCTCCCTCCTTAGGAAGAAATTTTCTGCATTGCGTTGAGTTCCTGGGGGAGAGAGAAAAGCATATGTTTAATCTACATCTTGGTGAGCTGCTTGTCTTGCTGGAGACGTCGCACTGCTTAGCTTGTGGAAAGCTGTCACGAACCTGTTGAGGTTGAGGCTGTTCAACAAGTCGAGATACATGAGAGGACGATGTGCATAAGGAATCTTCACACTTTGCTGCAGCCTTGTCGACCTGCTTCTGTTGGATAGAAGGTGCTTTGGGCAAGCCTGTAGTGGTTGCAATGTCCTTTTGTTCTCCTTTTGAACAAATTGTGAAGAAGTTGAATTTTGCAGTATGAGATCTTACCTTGCAACACTTTTTAGGTGGAACA
>SNQJ01S0000410.1:112347-138541 GCA_010110895.2 Picea sitchensis | reverse complement strand
AGGGAGATCTTTAAGGAGTGTGAAGGTGATCTTTTCTTTGTCGAAAAAATTGTGAACAGAGAAATAAGCTTCTAGCAGAGTTAACCATTTTTCTAGGGCTTCTTCTTTTATCTATCCTTCAAATACAGGAATATCAAAATTAACTTGTACCTTGAAAGGTGAGGTGCCTCCAAAGTGGCCGCTTGATGAAGATGCGCCTGATGAAGATGCGCCTGATGAAGATGCGCCTGATCAAAATTAACTTGTCCCTCTATCGCATGAGAGCTTGCTCAAGCAACAGTTTGATAGGATTGTCTGCTCCGTCGCTTTTCTTTTCTTCCACCATTGAGGGTTTCTTGAGTGTGCGAGAGTGATTGTCTTCAAGAGAGACAAGATCGAGACCCAACTTTCTATACTCGGACCTCGTCAGGGACATGCATTGAAAAAACAATCAAGAGCAGCCTGCTTTGATATCACTGATCCGGATTATTTTCGGCACGAAATGAGATCGGAGATATAATAAAGAAATGCACAGAGATATCGCAGATATTCAATAATATAACAGAAATGTATCAGAGATGCAACCATAAACACATATATACAGTAATATATCATTTCTATTAATGAAATAAATGTACAGAGACTGTAAAAATACAGAGTGAAAGACTCGCTAGAATGGTGGTAGCGTATCTCTAAGAAGAGATGTGATGGCTACTCACATTCACAAGAAGATGATTACAATGAGGCTCTGAAGGCATTTTTACAATAAGAAGAAATGCCAAAATCCCTAGACATCCTAAAACCTAACCCTAGGATATGAAGCGCCAAAATTCATGTAGGCCCCGTTTGGGCAAGTGAGTACATCAACTTCCTGGGGTCGTAACTTTTGCATATGATCTCCGTTTTAGGCATGTGATAGCTCGGTTGAAAGGTATCATTGAGGAGATTAATTTTGGGGGATCAATAATGCCTTTGGTTATCATTGATAACCTCTATCTATAAATACGTTCATTTGGGCCCTCAAAATGGCCACGGAAGTTAAAACCTGCTAAAAATAGTAAATTGCCAAAATTGCCAGAAAACTATTTTGAGCCATTTGGAAAAGGTGGTTGGCCAGCGATATCCACCTGGATCAATTTTTTAAAACCAAACCCTAGGAGTAGAGAAAACAAGAAGCAGGGAAAAGCCTCAACAAGGATCAACCCGTAGGCTCGGAACAAAACGGAAGGACAGGATGGATCTACCAAAGAAGCGAAAGGGGATCAAGATAAGGCAACAGTTCAGGAAGTCAAAGAACAAAGGATAAACGATCTCAATGATCGACCAAGTACTCAGAAGGGACAAGGAAGTTGCGCAACCCTAATGGAGGGCGAAATCAGAGACGACAACACCCCCATGCAAGAGGTCGATGGAGATGCGGAAATGACCCCAAGCGAACTAGGCACAAAAGATCTGAATCTCAGAGACTTGGTGGAAAGTGAAGGGATAGATCTCACAAATATATTGGAACAATGGAAAAAATAGGGTGTAGAGAATGTACCAACAGAGAAACTAGACCGCATCCAGTACCTATTCCTACAAAGGGAGGAAGCCGAAGCTCGTGGCCAAAAGTGTACTTATAGGGAGACTGGACACCTAGGAGTTAAAGAAGGTGAGGAGCAACCACATATATCACCCAAGAAGACGCAGAGGAAAAAAGGACGAAAATCAAATAATGTAGCCCTGCAGGAGCTTGGAGCGCTACTGATCAATTCAGGTAAGATCAAGAAACTCTTCCTTACCTCCCCCATGCATGTTTAAAATGAAGGTCATAACTTGGAATATAAGAGGCCTAAACAACCCAAGAAAACAATGAATCCTTAGGAATAGACTAAAGCAGGACCAACCGGATCTTTGTTTTATTCAAGAAACAAAGTGTAATATGGACAGAATGGAAAACATCAGTCAACAACACTAGCGCAAATAAAAAATGATGGCCATTGGAGGCCAACAAATGGCAGGGGGAATCTTGACCCTGTGGAACCCTCAAGTACTCAGCCTAATAGAAAATGAAGAAACTAGGAACACTCTTACTGTGCGCATGCAAATCATTGGGAATGCAGAGGAGCTTATATGCACAAATGTGTATGGACCCCAGGCATCAAAAGAAAGGAAAGGAATGATCAGAGACTTAGAAGAGCTTAAAACTAGATCAAACAACCTCTAATGGATCCTAGCAGGGGACTTCAACATCATCATGTCACTTGTCGAGAAAAGAGGAGGGATAAAAAAATTGGATAGAGATGCAAAGGACTTCTCAAACTTCATCGACACAGTAGATATGGTAGATCTGCAAACTAATAACGACCAATTCACCTGGAATAATAAAAGTATGAATCAACATCAGGTAGAAACAAGACTTGATAGATTCCTGGTGTCAAAGTCAATCATAATGCAAGGGTTGACCTTAGACTGCAACATCCTACCCTGGGGGGGGATCAGATCACTGGTCGGTACATATGGAAGCAGGATTCTAGACCACACCAAAAAATAGGCCTTTCAGATTTGAGAAATTCCGGTTGGAACACCCGACTGTCCAAGAAAGAATAAAACAATGGTGGAGGGAGGAGAAACCGAAGCAAGTGACAAGGATGTTCAAACTCTATCAAAAACTCAAACACATAAAACATAAGCTCAAGGAGTGGAAAAAGGACACCTTCAGGAATATAAACCAAGAAAAGAACAATATAGAAGGAAAAATGAAAATACTCTAGGAAACCTACATCTTGGAAGGATACACGGAGGAATGGAAAAAGGAAGAACTCCAGCTGACCCAGTAGTGGGAGAAATGATATCAGCAAGAAGAAACCCTCTGGTGAAAAAATTCTCGAATTAGATGGCTAAAGGAAGGGGAACAAAACACCAAGTTTTTTCACAGAAAAACGATGGCCAGAAGAGCACACAACCAAATCCCGAAGATCAAGGATCAGGATGGATTAGACAGAGAGTCACATAAAGACATAGAAACAACTCTGGTAAACCACTTCCAGGGGATAGCCCAGGAACCCAACCAAGATAGAATGATGGCCATACAAAGGATAATACAACATATCCTGCGATTGTCCACTGAGGAACAAAATAACAATTTGAACAAACCCATAGCGAAGGAGGAAATCAACCAAGCACTCCAAGAAATGCCCAATGGGAAAGCCCCAGGCCCGAATGGTTTCACGGTGGAGTTCGTCAAAGCCTGCTGGGAAGTTGTCAAATATGATGTGTATAGAGTAGTGGAAGACTCTAGAAGGTTAGCCTCTATTCTCAAAGCAATAAATGCCACAATGATTACACTCATCCCAAAAGAAAATGAAGCCAAAACCCTGGACAGATACCGACCGATAGCACTATGCAATGTGGTGTAACAATTAATCTCCAAAGTCATAGCAAATACACTGAAACCCCTCCTACCCACATTAGTTTCATTGGAACAGGCTAGTTTCGTGGAAGGAAGTCAAATAATGGACAATATCATCCATGCCCACGAACTCATCCACATGTTGCAGCTTCAGAAACAAGGTGGAATGATAATACAACTAGACCTAGCTAAAGCTTATGAAAAAATTAGCTGGTAGTATATGGTCAAAACCATGGAAGCCTTCGAATTCACCCATCACTGGATCAACTGGATAGTCATCCTAGTTTCAACTACAAGCTACTCACTCCTGGTCAATGGATCCCCTGCCAAACCGTTCTAGCCCACTAGAGGCATTAGACAAGGAGACTCATTGTCCCCCTTCCTTTTCATTCTAATGATGGAAGGTCTCAATCGAAGCATAAAGAGTGCAAACGAAACAGGGGAAATAACTGGGATCAAACCCTTTGCGACATGTCCTACCTCGACACACCAAAAATTTGTGGATGACACCACACTTCATGGCATACCCGCAGTCAAGGAAGCAAAAGCCTACAAACGAATCCTAGAGGAGTTTGGGGAAGCTTCGAGAGCTGAGATAAACCAGTCAAAATCTATGATATTTTTCTTTAATACCAACCCCACAATCTAGAGGAATATGGCCAACATTCTGGGCTTTGCACGCAAAACACTTCCAACCAATTACCTGGGGATCCCACTAACAGATAAAGCTTACAAAATGTCCACTTGGGAGGGAGTAATCAACAGGCTACAAGATCGGGTCAAAAACTGGACATACAGATCCCTCAACCTAGATAGAAGACTCATATTAACCAAGTCAGTGATGCAAGCTATTCCAACCTCTATGATGTCGATTTTCCCAACCCCCAATGGGATACTACACAAAATAAGGACAATACATAGATATTTCCTCTGGCGAGGAGCGGAAATAAAGAAAAAATGGGCACTAGTGGCTCGGGAGAAGATCTGTAAACCAAAAAACAATGGAGTTCTGGGGCTACATGACCCGCAAGTGACCAATGAAGCCTATGGGGTGAAACTTTGGTGGCGTTGGGTTAAGGAAACCATGATGCCATGGGTAAACCTATGGAAGGAAAAATATGCCCCGAACATAAGCGATCAGGACAAAATCCACTTCAGAGGCACCAAGACAGGGTCTGCTATCTAGAACCTAGTATGGCACAACAAGGCTTGGATTCAATCACATAGCTTTTGGGAGGTTAGAAATGGTAGAACCGCCAGATTCTGGGAGGATGCCTGGAAACAGGAACCTAGATTGGAAAAACCCAGAAGGGAGGAAATCCAACAGGATATGCTTGCGCAAGGCAAAACCAGAGTCTACCAATATTGGAAGAAAGAGATAGATCACAACAAATGGAGAATCTGGAACACTCTTACCCCATTGAATAGAGACCAAACCTCAAAAACAATACAAGAAGTGGAGGAGGAACTGGGGAAATGAAAAATAACAGTTGCAGAAGGAATGGACCAGCTGCGATGGGGGCACAAGGATGGCAGGGAATTCAACCTCAAATAAGTATGCCACTACATTACAAACCAGGAGCAAGAAGACCTGACGCAACAATGGGTTAAGCTCTGGAATAGCCCACAGTGGCCAAAAATAAAAATCTTCCAGTGGCTAATACTCCATAATAGAATCTTAACATGGGAAAACCTCAGGAAGCGCGGTTTCATAGGACCTTCCAGATGTCCCCTATGTGAATAAAAATAGGAAACAACGAACCATCTCCTGGATGAATGTAACCTCACAGCAAAAGTCTGGGATTGGGCGGCCAACATCTTCCGACAAACTAACAAGATCAGAGTGAATATATCTGCAACTATAAATACTTGGAAAGAGAACTACAACGATAATGAAGAGGTGACTCTCAGCTGGATCCTCATTCCTGGAATGATCATTAGGGCAGTCTGGAAAGAAAGGAACTGAGGCATATTCAAGAAAAAAAAATGGAAGGTAGAAAAGATCAAGTAAACCATCATCTCTGTGACAAGAGAAACGATACAGAGCCGTAACTACCAACCAAACAGTGTGCAACTCACAACCCAGGATCTAAAAATTATTGAGGCCTTTTGACTGAAGGATGGACACAAACCCTTTCAAGTGAGATGACCAATGCAACTCCAAATAGGTGGGCGCAACTGGAAACCGCCACCAGAGGGTTCCCTCAAGCTGAATTTTGACAGGGCGTCGAAAGGTAACCCAGGCCGAACAGGGTTGGGAGGAGTTATCAGGGACAATCAAGGAAATATCATTCGACTATATACTGGGAGTTTGGGGAACTCAACTAACAATGCATCAGAATTTGGAGCCCTGGAGACCAGCCTTGAGATTCTACGTTGGGAAGCAATAACCAGTAATATAGTGGAAGGATATTCCATGCTAGTAATCAACGCAGTAAGGAAGCTCCAAAACGACACCAGAATGGGAAAAATCCAGAAACACTGGCGCTTAGCGCATACCCTACAAAGAATTCAAGAGCACATACAGTCGGGGATCATAGTAGAGTTGCGTTGGGTATGAAGGACAACCAATGGCCTAGCGAACATAATAGCTAACGAAGGTGCAGAGGAAGCAGGACCAGAACTGGACACAATATGGCGTAACATACCAAGTGGTCAGTTTCGAACTGACTGCACTCAAATAGCGGTAAAGGATTACAAGGGCAGTCAAAATATGGACGACCACAGCGAGATTGGAGGCATAGAAGTACTTGAAAGGCATGTAGGACCCCGTCAGAATCTGAAAGGCCAACATGCCAACATGAATTACAATACAGATCCATGTTACACCACAGGAGGAGATACAATATGGTGGCCCTATCACTAGAAAGGAGTACAGGGACTTCTCGTGGGAGCACAGGAGGAATATCTAGTAGGAGGAAGAGTACACAGACCAAAACTATTGGCCATGGATAGGGTTGAGTATGCATCACCTATACACAGGTATGGGCGGAGGAAATGATTGGCATACAAGGTGCAAAACAAGGGAGTGACGCAGGGATGATGGGAGGGATCCCAAGAACACATGATCCAAATCAATGCGACAGAACCAGAAAGGACACCTCTATGGGAGATCAATTATTCCTAGGAAAAGCCAGGAGCCGAGGAAACCTATTAAAGGAAACAACACTAGAGGAAACCACAGATCGGAGAGAAGAAATCACAGAGGCCATACTAAGCACCAAGAAGTAATGGAAAAAAGTGGAGGATGAACTCAAGTCGAGAACCACCCAAAACAAGCAGAGATGACAAGACTGAAGAAGACCCAGAGCAACAAAGGCCCCCAGGAGGAAGCTCATTCAACAAGCGCCCGAAAAATCATGAAGGTTGAACAAGCAGCCAAAGAGGCCAAGGAAACCTTCCTCAAGCAGGTCGACCCCAAAGGGAAAGCAGTCATAGAAAGGTGGGAAATCGAAGTCAACAACCAACGTTAGAGCAAGGAATGGGTTGAACTCATTGAAGACGCCGACAGGATTAAGGACCCGAGGACCACTCAACCAAGAATGACCCTCTACCAAAAAATGGTGGAAGAAGCCTAGCGCACTAAAATGTTGATAGGCAAGCTGAAAGCTGACAGGAAAGAGACCAGCAAGGAAGCAATCAGGGGACATAAGAAAAAGCACAGAAATCATGAACCGACTCAACAACTTGGAGACTCTTTCCAAAGGAATAGTGGAGGACCAGAGGAGTCAACACAAAAAACTGGAGTGACTAGTGGGACAATTTCACATCTATCTCCGCTACGTCCACCATTTAGACATAACTCCTGAGGACTGACATAGAACTCCAACCAACATCAGAAGGACATGCATGGTAGAGCAGAAAGAGGAAAAAACAACAAACAAGGAAGGAGACGATAACCAACCAATCATCCTGGACTAGCGCAACACCAACCATGGTTTTTATGCACTACTTACTATTATTTGTTACTGAATATGTTAAGTTATGGTTTTCTGCAAACCGACTTAAGAGGATTGGGTCGGTTTCCCAGGGTGGCAGCCCAGCTCCCTCATTTTTGTTTATAGTGTGTCTACGAGGGCCCTGATCTGGTTCCTTTTTTGGTAGATCCAGGGACCCCTGCCTGTTTTTACTTGTGTACTATAAATTTTACATTGATATAAAATCTCAACTCATTTACAAAAAAAAAAAAAGTATTAATTCGTTAATACATTAATTAATACTTTAATAATACATTATTAAAATATTAATACATTAAGAATGTAACTTATAATGTAAAGTAGTAATACCTTATTATACAATAATAAAGTAATACATTGATAAGGTAATACATGAATAAAGCATCCCTACATTAAAAAACTAATAAAAAATACATTAAAGTATTATATTATTACATTAAAGTATTAATACATTAATAAAATATTTATACAATAATAAAGTAATACATTAATAAAGTAATACATGAATAAAAAATCCATACATTAAAAAATATTAAAGTAATAAAAAATACATTAAAGTATTATGTTCAATTACTAATACATTAATAAAATATTTATATAATAATAAAATAATACATTAATTAATAAGATAATGATATATTAATAAAATAATGATACATCAATATTTTAATAATATATCACCCAAATTAATATATTATAATTCATTATTATAATAATGTTTAAATATTTTATAATTCAATATTTATAGATTAGCAATTAATGTATTAATAAAATACTAACAAATACATTAAGTAATAAATTATAATAGTATATTAACTTATTATTATTGTGTTTAAATATATTATAGTTAATATATTTATATATTATTAATTAATACATTAATGTATTGATAAAATAATTATACATTATGAAATAATACATTAATAAAGTATTAAAACATACTAAAATATTGTTAATTAATACATTAATAAAGCATTAAAACATTAAAAATGTATTTGATTTATAATAGTACATTAATATATTGAAGTAAAAAGTAAAAATACATTAATAATACATTATTACATAAATATAAAACATTGACCATGACCATGACCATGATGATGGTGATGGTTCAGAGTGATAGCATATGCTTGACCATCACGATAGTTAATTCCAATTGATGATGACCATGACAATGACTATACATGGTGTACAAAATGTTCATCACAATGTAGCGTTGGAAAGTGTTCATCACAATGACACACTGGGAAATCTTCGTCACATGGCAACACTAGGAAATGTTCATCACAATGCAACATTGGCAAATGGTTGTCACATTTGAACGTTAGAAAATGTTCGTCAGAATGCAATGTTGGGAAATCTTCATCATAATGCGATGTTTATAAACACTCCACACATTGTAGAATCATATTTTACTATTGTGACGTTGGGGAATGGTTGTCATAATTCGACGTCGGGAAATGTTAGTCACAATGCGACATTGGGAAATGGTCATCACATTGCGACATTGGGAAATGTTTGTCACAATGTGACGTAGGGAAATGTTCATCATAATGCAATGTTTGGAAACACTTGACACATTGTAGAATCATATTTTACTTTTGCGACATTGGGAAAATGGTCGTCAGAATGCAGCATCAACAATTTTTTGTCACATTGTGTCGTTTGAAAATGTTCGTCACATCGCGACATTGGGGAATGTCTGTCACATCGCGACATTGGGAAATGTTGGTCACAGTGCGACATTGGGAAATGTTAGTCACAATGAGATGTATGGAATCATATTTTACTTTGTAGACAATGATTTATATTTTTCCTAAGGACAATGATAACAAATGGGAAATGTTCGTCACATTGTGAAGATGGGAAATATTCGTCATAATGCGACATTGGGAAATGGTCGTCACATTGCGACGTTGGGAAATATTCATCACAATGCGATGTAGGGAAATGTTCATCATAATGCAATGTTTGTAAACACTTGACACAATGTATAATCATATTTTACTTTTGTGATGTTGGGAAAATGGTCGTTAGAATGTGGCGTCATAAATTTGTTGTCACATTGCGACGTTTGAAAATGTTCGTCACATTGTGGCGATGGGAAATGTTCGTCACAATGCGACATTGGAAAATGGTTCTCACATTGCGACGTTGGGAAATGTTCGTCACAATGCGACGCAGGGAAATGTTCATCATAATGCAATGTTTGGAAACACTTGACACGGTGTAGAATTATCTTTTAATTTTTTGACAACGGGAAAATGGTCGTTAGAATGCGGCGTCAAGAATTTTTTGTCACATTGCGACGTTCGAAAATGTTCATCACATCACGACATTGGGAAATGTTTGTCGCAGTGTGACGTTGGGAAATGTTAGTCGCAGTGTGACGTTGGGAAATGTTAGTCACAATGAGATGTATGGAATCATCTTTTACTTTGTAGACAATGATTTATACTTTTCCATAAAATATATGGTAAAATTATAAATTAGTAAAAAACAATTTCAAATACATAATTTCCATATTATAACATAATTTATAACCTTTCATACACATATAAATTAGAGAGAATTGAATCAATTTTAGTTGTATAATATTATTAATCTCCATAGTATAACACAATTCACTAACTTTTAAGAAATTAAGTTTCTTATATTATAATGATACTTAAATATAAAATATACATGATAAAGTAAAACTAAAAAAGTTATTAAAAACTTCAAACAACCTTTATACACCATTTCATTATCAATATAAATAATTAAATATACAATTAAAACTTAAAATTTTAAACAATTAATTTCATTTTCAATATAAATAATTAAATATACATGTTTTACTTTGAAATATACATGTTTCAATATAGAAAATCAACTTGAAATTTTCATATAATGATTTATTCTTGTTATAAGGACATTTAGGTAAACCACATGTGGATCATATAATGTATATATTGCACCATGCTAGAAAATATGACCATTATGCATCCATATTTTCATATTTTCATATTTAAGAAATTGATCTTAAACAAATATCTTAATGAAATTTAATAAATATGTTAAAAAAAACCCTTTTCAAATTTAAGAAAACATTTCTTAAAAATTTAGAAAAGTATCTTCATAACAATTTTATTTAGAAACTATACAAAGACTGTTTAATTTACTCTATCAATCCATAACACACACAAGATGAGTTTACATCTACACCAACCATTCTAGAATATATCTACCATTATGATGACATAAGGAAATAGACCATCTATATAAATTTAACATTATAGAATATATCTATAAAAGATCTATTCTAACAACTTAGCATATTTTATTAAGATCTATATTAAAAATTTGATAACATAATATATTATACATCAACATTAAATATCAAAAATAAAATAAAATTGCTATTATAATTGCAGAATTCTTTACAGAGAAATATGTTATCTTATCTTGCTTGATCCTTTTTTATGATACCCTTCTTCCGAAGATGTTATCTTGTCTTGTTTTATTCTTTTCTCTGATACCCTTCTTCCGAGTTTGATATTTTGTTCTATCGCTTTTGCTCCAAATGCATCCAATCCAAACTCGTTCTCTTGCTTTTACTAGAAACACATATAATCCGTCCACAATTCCTCTGCAATACTGATGTGCGTGCATACTGTACCTATAGGTATATGAAAGAAGGCCATAATATGAAACAACAAAGGTATGCATGCATTCAATATGGAAAACATGGAATCAAGCGCCTTCCTCCCATAAATGTAATTAACTTTAAATTGGAAAACGTGGCGCTTCAGGTATATGAAGCACCTGTCCCATAAATTTAAATTGCAAAGCGTGAACTACCTCGCCTCAGGTATACAAAGCACTTATATCGCATAAATTTTAATTTCCAAATGTGGCCTGCCTCTCATAAATAATTGTAATTAGGCGCCTATCTCACATAAATAAAATAAATAATTTTAAATTGGAAAACCTGGCAATAGGAATTTAAAACGTGGCAATAAGTGTTTGATACTTGTAATGAAGTTGAGCTAGTGTTCGCTAATCATTCAAACATGGAAATCATATAGTGTTACAGTAATTTTTTAATATTATTAGGTAAATGTTAAAAAGTAAATAAGTTAACAGATGCATTCATAAATGCAAGGAAGTTATGAACAGTAAATTGCATTCATTGATTTGGGAGGAAGACTAATAATATGCCAACATATTCAATTTCTAGCCATCGGTTTAGGGTTTTAGATTAAAAGGTCATTAATTGTTTCCATTGCCAATAGGTGTACCCTATCGGGCGTAATTAAGTTGAAGTCGAGGAACTGCACATGAGTACCTTAATTTCCATTTATGATGGAGAGGTTTCTTGTAAAAAACATTTTTAGAAAAGTGGATTATATGGTTTTAAAGAAGAAATTTTTTATTTTGTGGGAATATATATTTACTAGCAACAACCACTTTATAAAAGTGGTTGATATAGGCAGATTTGCGTCATTTTCCACATTTCCAAATTAATGGTGTCCATCAACATATATCAACTAATTTTATCAAGTCGTTGTTGCTAGTTGACTGCCAACATGCATGATGGAGGAATAAGAAATCATTAATAAATGAAAATATATAATTAATGATTTAATGTATAAATTAAAGTAAAAATGTACAAAATATTGATATAATAATTAATTGAAAATTAATGTTTTAATGATTTATTAATGTATTAATTAATAATACTTTATTAATGTATTAATACTCTAATAATAATGTATTATTAATATATTAATTTAATAATAATATTGTAATGGGCCCCTCTGTTACCACAACAATTAGTGGTGTACAAAAGAGGTAATTTTTTTTTTTTGAACAAACATTACTACAAGTGAAAATGCCTCATAACATATATTAATAACTACACAATCAATTTCATCACAATCAACTCAAAGCAACCTCACTATTATTCAATCAACAATATCTTAAAAAGATAACATAATGAAACTATCTCCCAACCTATCATCCCTAATTAGGACCTCCAAGACACATAAGCAACTCTCAAGTCCAGGATTCATCCGATTGATTTTGACCACTTAAGGTCTCAGGACTGGATATTGTTATGAGGAACAAGGAAGTATCTAAATCCCATTATTAATTCAATCATACATCGCTATTCAAAACTAGAATTATCAGCATACTTAACCATCAATTCATCATAGTGCAATAATAATATACTCTACTTAATCAATCATTCAAACAATGCTTAAGTGTAATTTCGAATAAGAAAATAATACATCAATATTAATAAGAACCACATTAGCATAAGTACAATCATAAAAAACCAATTCTAATTTATATATCCAATGGGATCCATAATAAGAGCAATCCGCTTAAGCAATACATAAAGGATTTATCACTACTTTAAGCATCCTTTTAAAACTATGAAAAAACATAAAATCAATGCTAAGAATTCAGCCTACTTTTCAACGCATTTAAAAGAACTAAGAAGATCCAAAACATGTTAAGCAAATAATGAGATTTTGTACACCCACTTACTTATCCCAAATACAGACTTTAAGAAGATCAATCATAATAAGTAAATGATAGAAGTCAGGTTACCCGACATATCCATTTAAAATAATTAAAGTAAGACCCAAGACCTTTTAACAATATATAAAGAAATCATTACTAACTTACAATCCATTAAAATTAAGAAAACCCAAGTCTTATTTAAACAATAAGTAAAGCACTCAAAGTTAACTCACAATTCATTTAAGAATTTAGGAAAACCCAATCTTAATTAACAATAAAATTAATCATATGATAAATTACATCTCCATAGTAAAGAAACAAAGAAGGAGTTCCATAATCTATCCCATCCCTTGATCCGGTGTGCAGAAAAATCCAACATTCGTTCCAGACCTTAATCCGACACTCGTTCCAGACCTTAATCCAACACTCAATCCAAACCTTAATCTGACAGTTAATCCTATTAGAAATAATAGGTGTTCTCGTTTAACCATAGCCAATATAGCAATATTGTCACCCAACCATAGGCCAAAGCCACCCTCGAGCACCTTAACCTTGATGGAGAGAATAATTCTGGAAGCAAACCCTAGGTCCAAAACCCAATCAAGGTAGCATACCACTCTCCAAAGATAGCATACCAAGCAGAAAGTACAAACCAAAACCAAGAGAAAGTCCAAGCCTAAAACCGAAAATACTAGTTGCAGTAGTTACAACTACAACTACTCTTCAGACTTGCACACTTACTAAATTTCTGCAGTGCACACTAAATTTCTGCAGTTGCGAGCTGTGTATGTCTAAATGAGCTATGGCATCCTGTATTTATATTGTTCCTTCTTATTTGTCTGGGCCGACTTCTCTTTATGGAGGCTAAAGAATCAATATTAAATTATTTTCTTTAGCCGACTTTTATTCTAAGGTTATATCCAATGCTTTAGGGTTTCTTCTTGCTTCCCGAAATATTCTATTCTTATCAGAGTTACACGTGGAGGTTAATACCTCTCACAACTACCATAATATTGACACTCCCTCCTAGCTAGGGAGGAATTGAAGGCAATGGTCTTGAGAATAAACATACCATTCAACTGATAGCATCATCATAGCCACTCAGACTATCTCATGATCAATTCACGAACACCATCATCACTATCGGTATCATCTGATAGCATCAACTGCATCATATCTCGAAGCCATATTCCATATGAGTAATCAGGCATGATGTTGAACAAGTCATTAGCTCCACAGAGTGATACAAGAACTATTCTTCTAATCCAACCATATGTCCTAGAAGAATAATTGTTCCAACATATGCTGGAAGCCACGCCATGGGTTACAAGGACTATTCTTCTAATCTGGACATATGTCCTATAAGAATAATTGTCCTGGACCATTTTCTGTCTGGAGAATATCCGTCCACCAACACACTAACTATCCATCTAGCTGGTAACCATTTCCAACACTATTGATAGTCTTTATGGAAATTGGAACAATGCCATTCAATAGAACACAACTGTGTCTATCCATAATAGTACACAATTACTATCCAGTGGTACACAACCACACCAAGTAGAACACGACTACTTAATCAGTGACACATAGTCACAACAAGTGGAACACATCCATCATAGTAGCATACATCTATTGTCTAGAGACATACAGTCTCCATGAAAATCATATCATCTTATATCAACTTGCATAAAACAATATCATGATATTAACTGAGTCATCTCGACCATTATTCCACTCACATTTGTGAGATCTGGAGGAGCATTTTCCCTCAGAAGGTAAAACATCATCCATGGGCTATCTAGACTATTCTTCTTAAGAATAGAATAATAATTGTCCCTGATTTCTAAGCCTGGACCATTCACCTAACTGGGCCATTCCTCCTGCACTAGTCATAGTGAAACCTGGAGAGAATGAGTCTGCCCTAGGGAATGCATGTCCCTAATTGTTGAACCTGGACCATTCACTTAATTGGGCCATTCATCCGACACTAATCATAGTGCAACCTAGATAGAATGAGTCTTCCATAGGGAATGACTGTCTAGACCCTTTCATAATGGAAATGACTATCCTGTACCAACCTCCAAAATGGACCATTCTTTGAAACTACTCACAACTATGAACTTCAAAAGAATAACTACTCAACGAGGTGAACCATTCTACTTGACCACTAATCAGAGTGACTTCCAAGAAGAATGACTGTCCTAGACCATTCCCCCACACTGGCCACAAGGGGAATCAATGTCTATGGTACATCAACAATCTATCAAACCATTTTCATTACGAAAATGACTATCCAATCTGGACCATTTTCCGAACTGGAAAATGCCTGTGCATTAGAAATCTCAAACCACTTTTCAAACTGGAAAGGAACTACTCATCTTGGACCATTTTTTGAACTAAAAAATGATTGTCCATAAATAAATAACACATCAGTGCTCCTTCCCAACTTGGGAGTAATCTCTTCCTTTTTCAGTAAGGAAGTTATTTCCACGAGCCCCAACTTGTTTCTTAAGTACACAACTTTTTCATCTTGGAAAAAGGCTATCTTCTATCTCCTCATCTGTGGAGATATATTGGAGAACCACTTCTCTTTTTTGGACTTCATCACGGAGAATGTAATGCTTGATCTCAATGTACTTCGGTCTGTCATGGAACACTAGTTTTCTCTTAAGGCTTCATATAGCTCTGATTAGTACAATATATCATGGTCGAATGAAACACTTATGTTTCCTTCTAGATCATGACATCGTGGAAAGGCTCAAACTCAAACATATCCAAGTAGCACTTGTTCTATCATCATGACAGTTTTCCATGGATTAGCAATCCATCATCCCAAAATTCTGAGTAACTATTCTGATACACTGTCTCTGTCATAGAAAGTTTTCACCACGCTTCTGATGTATATGAGATACTTTGCATCAAGTTGTTTGAATCCATACAAGGTCTTATTATATCCACATACATGGGTTTCTTTTTGGTATAATCTTCTTTCTCACTTGATTTATTGGGAAGAACAATCTTTTACATGTAAATTCCAATCCATGGATACTACAAGAGGTATATCTAGGACAAGTTGTTGTCATAGTCTTCTCCCTCCTTCTATAAGAACCTATGAATCTTGTAATGCTTCCATTCATAAAAAAAAATCACACTGTTCTTTATCATAAATTCCATTTCTCCTGCTCGATTTATTCTAGTGGGTTCAAACTAAGCTGGTAGTCTTTGTGATTCTCGGTGTAATAACTGGTTGTTCTAGATTTTCTTTCTTTCTTGGAATCTTCATGTTCCTCCTCATGTTTCTCTTTATCTCTTGGGTCCATGGGTCTTCTATAGATTTCATTCCCTGAAGATTCCAACTTCTTCCTTTCATCATAGGGTCATGGATGTAGATGTAAAACCAAGATACTTTAAGGCTTCTTTTCGAAGAAGAATTTTTCTAGAGTCAAATTGAACACGTGTTGCTTTTCATGGATGTTACTTTCAATGGGAACATGGACATATACTTCATAATCCTCAATGGATCATATCATTTAGGATTATCTCCCTCCTAATACTTTCTTCATGCATTAATGCATGCTCTTCTTTTAGAATTATGTAATCACCTCCCTCCAACTAAGAGAGTCCACACTTCCCTCTGCATCCTTATTTCCTTCTACAAAGTCTCACAAGTCATTTTCTAATTTCCTCTTGATTGTTGACTTCTTTTTGTTTTGAATTCTTTTGGGTCTCTTCAAGTTTTATTATAATTTCGGTTTATCTTGCAGTTGTTACTTATATATGATCCAAAATGGATCCAGGAAGGCCTAAAATCATAGTTTTTTGAATCGGATGAAACCAATGCCATTGCGTCCATCTTGTTGCGTTTATTCCAGCCATATAATTGTTTCCTAAAATGGACATCGTATGCAAAAGTTATCTTGTTCTGATCAAATTCCCAAACAAGAAAAAATTCAATTGGTCAAAGTCAACACTGATGTTAGCAATACGACAGGTGATGTTAGCATGACATCATCATGATGACATGGAATCACCAAGAGGTGACACATGTCATTTAGATTCCACATTTTTGGGATGAGTTGGCACCTGTACGGATTTGACACATGTCACTGTATGGATGACACGTGGCAATCCATACATGGCATGGCCCAATGGTAGGCTGACATGTGGCAGTACAGATGATAGCTGGACCTGCACGACATGTGATGTGGTAGGTGACTAGAAAGGTGACTATGCAGTATGGATGTGACACGTGACAGGCACGATAGTGCGACATGTGGCAGGTACGACAATGCGACACGTGGAAGATACGATGGTGATGTGGAAGGTACATTGGTGATGTGGCAATGTTGACTGGGCAGGTGATTGGATTGATGTGTCAGTATTACGAACCAATCTGAGGGAGAGATGTGGCCCAATCACAGGGCACATCGTTGCACCCTGGATTTGACCAAGTTTGGCTGGGTAAAAAAAAATTTCCACCTCCGAGGGAATCAAACCAGTGACCTCCGAGCTGGGAAAGGACTTAATAACCAAGGCACTAACCAACTCTCCTACACATTTTTCTTGTTATGTAATCGACACAATATTTATTTGAATTAACATTGGTTTTTGGTTCGGTATAAGTCCTGGTCGGCGGGGGCTAGCCCTGACTAGCCAAGGGATAGAGACTAGGAGCCAGGGTAGTTGCGGGTGCATGGGAGCCAGAGCCATGGCCATATGGCCATGCTAATGACCAAGGGCCAAATTTTAGGGGCTAAGTACCAGGGGCATGCTAGCCTAAGGCCACATGGGCCATCCCCATATGACTAAGAGCCCGAGAATGAGGGGCTAGCACATATTTTCCCAATTTTTGGGTTTCTAACTTTATATTATGATTTTATTTGATTTTTCAGCCTGTTTTGGCGGATTTTGGTCATTTTGGGGAGATCTGGAGCCCTTTTTGACGCCACATCTTGGGGGGAAGTTGGGAGGATGTCACCAACTTCAAATCTATATAAAATAGAGGTTCTTAGAAGCTTGGGAAAGGTTCATAAGAGGATAAATTCTATAGAATTGTGAATCCAAAGTCATTTTTATGCAGGGAAGCCATTGAGGAGAGGAACTTTGCAGGCTATTTCCGGGAGCTTCGCTCAACCGTTTCCAGTGCCGTCAGTTGTGTTAGGTTCTTGAGGTCTATAAGAAAACAACTAGACTAGTTTGTAATCCATTTGACACTTTTCTTATGTACTATTGAAGATTTGAAGAGAAATAAGAAAGCCTCACCCACTTAGACAAAGGCCCAGAGACGTAGCCGATCTTTTCAAACTCCGTTAACAACTTTGATATTATGGTTTTCTGATTCTTTGTGCTTACTTTTAGATCTGCATTATTATTATGGATGCCCTGGTATATCATTAATTTCTTCCTCTTTCTTCAATTCCTAAATGGTTAATGAACTCATTCTTTAAAAACTTAACCATAGTCTTAAAAAATCTTTTCATATCAAGTGGTATTAGAGCAGGTTAACGGTTGGTTTTTGAGTTTGCATGATTACCAAGGAAAATCTGAATCATGGTGAAGGCGAGCTTGTTGAAGAGAATCCTAAGATTGGATCGAGAAATACGTTTTCGCAAAGTGAGAAGATGGAATCGGAAGAGGGACTTTCTCATACCGAGATAGAGTTTCAAAATATTTTCTTCACCATGTCGGAGATGGTAAAGGTTTTATATGATGATTACTTGGAGTGGAAAAGACCAATTCTAGGTGAATCTTCAAAATCCAAAAATGAAGAAGGAGACAATCCTCCTAAACCTCCTCCTTCACCTCCTTCTTCTCCATCAACTTCTCCATCAACATAAACATGACATGCCTTTACTTAATATTGATGTGAAGTTTGAATTACCCATGTATGATGGTGAAGTCAATGCATAGAGGCTTGATAATTGGGTCATACAGATGGAAGTTTATTGCAGTGTGCAACAAATCAAGGATGAGGAAAATCAAATCAAATTGGCATTTATTCAACTTGCAGGAACAACACTCATCTGGTGGCAAAGAAAGTTGCAAAATTTCACATAACAAGTGGGTAATGTATTTCCATCATGGAAAGTTTTTGTTTATGCACTTAAAAAATAATTTTATCCTTTGGGTTATAAAGAGAAGGCTTTAATTGAATGTAAATGTCTTAAACTAAGAAAGGCACAAGCAGTGCAAGAATACACAGATGAATTTCGTAAGATGGCATTAATGTTATACATTCCATTACATACCCAAGAAACTCTTATGATGTATATAGGAGGTTTACCTGCAAACATTCGTAACACTGTATTTATGTTTGGACCTACTAATCTTGATGAGTTTTATATTCAAGCAACATACATTGAGGTAGGGAAAACATGAGTTGGTGTATCAAGAGAATCGTCTTCAAGAAAAGAGGACAAAAGGAAGGGGAATGGAAAGAAAGAAAATTTAGCGGCAATAAAGGAAGAGAAGCTCGCTTGCAAGAATTGCAAGAAAGAAGGGCATGATGATGACCATTGCATCCTGAGAAGAGACCAAAGTGGTTCAAAGAAAGGAAATGGAGGAAAATAGTTGTAGCAGCAACACGACCAACATACTTGGGATCATATTCGAGTGATGAGTTTAAAATCACAGCAGTTGGTTTGGTAGGTAAAATTGGTGATGGATATGATTCTAGAAGTAAATTGTTTCACATAAGGGTCATAATGAATCATACTAAGGTCGACACATTGATACTAATGGATCTTAATCTAACTTGATTTCAAAGGAAGTGGTTAAACAAGTGAGCTTAAACACTCAGATGCATCATAAACCTTACTCACTTAAATGGATAAGAAACAATCATAAATTGCACATAACAAAGCAATGCACTTTAAAGTTTGCAATTTCATCAAAATTTGTGGATGAGGTAGCGTGTGATGTGGTTCCACTCAATGAATGTGGAATGTTCATAGGAAGTCCTTATTTGTATGATCGCAAAGCAATCTTCTACATGGAACATAATCAATATCACATAACCAAAGAAGGCAATGAATATGTTGTACATGCTCATCACTTAAAAGCAAATCAATCTCTTGAAACAATGGAACAATTAAGGAATACAAATCATGCAAGAAACACACCTATAATTGTGCCAAATCAAACAATTGATCTTAAGCATGAACATGAGATGATTGTAGAATGTAAGTTCAATCATACTTTGCTTCAAGATAAGCTAATGTCGTGCAAGTACTACAAACATATTATCTTATTTGCAGTCATATTTGTGATGTTATCATTGCTAATGTTTTCAACATGGATGATAGTGGCTTCAATAAGATGTGAAAGAGTACAAGTGGCTAACAATATGTTGTCAGTTATCACGGTTGTTTTACAATTGATATTGATGAGTCAGGTGCACAAGACAAAGTTTAAAGACAAATAATAAGTGGGGTGGCCTATCCCACACTTGATTACTGTTTAGTACCCTTTTGGAGGACCAAAAGGTCTTAGTGGGGAGGCATGATCCAAAATGGATCTAGGAAGCCTTAAAAATAAAAAAATTCAGAATCAGACGAAACCAACGCCATTGTGTCCGTCTCGTCACACTGATTATGTCCATATGTTTTTTCCTCAAATGTACACTGTATGCGAAAGTTATAGCGTGCTGATCAAATTCCCAAACATGCAAAAGGTCAACGCTAATGTTAGCAGTACAACAGGTGATGTCAGGATGACATCATCATGTTGACATGGCATCACCAAGAGTTGACACGTGTCACTCAGATTCATAGTTTTTGGGCTGAGTTGGCATTTGTATAGATTTGACAATTGTCATTGTACGAATGACACGTGGCCATCTATACATGACAGGCTAACACATGGAAGTACGAATGATAGTTGGACCTGTATGACAGGTGACTAGACAAGTGACTGTGCAGTATGGACATGACACATGGCAGGTACAATAGTGCGACACATGGTAGGTATGACAGTGTGACACGTGGCAGGTATGAAGGTGACATGGCAGGTATGACAGTGAAGTGGTAGTGTTGATTGGGCATGTGACTAGATCGATGCATCAACAGTATGAACCAATCCTAGGGTGAAACGTGGCCCAATATTAGGGATCCACATGGCACCCCAGATTTGTCCAAGGTTGGATGGGTAAAAATTTTGTTCCACCTTCGGGGGAATCAAACCAGCGACCTTCGAGTTGTGCAACGAATTAACAACCAAGGTGCTAACCAACTCTCCTACACACGTTTCTTGTTATGTAATCGGCTCAATATTTATTTGAATTAACATTGGAATTTGGTTTGGGATAAGACTCGGTCAACGGGGCCCATCCCCAACCGACCAAGGGCTAGAGACCAGGATCCAAGGTAGTGCATGGGATCCAGAGCCATGGCCATATGGCCATGCTAACGAGCAAGGGTTGAATTTTAGGGGCTAAGGACCAGGGGCATGCCAGCCTAAGGCCACATGGTCCATTCCCATATGAC
The DNA here is from genome assembly GCA_010110895.2 of Picea sitchensis. NCBI lineage: Eukaryota > Viridiplantae > Streptophyta > Pinopsida > Pinales > Pinaceae > Picea > Picea sitchensis. Next base: position 117,215 of record SNQJ01S0000410.1, on the reverse strand, counting down.
CAAGAGCCCGAGAATGAGGGGCTAGCACAGATTTTCCCAATTTTTGGGTTTCATACTTTGTATTATGATTTTATTTTATTTTTCAGCCTGTTTTTGGTGGATTTTGGTCATTTTTGGGAGATCTGGAGCCCTTTTTAGGTCATATCTTAGGAGGAAGTTGGGAGGATGTCACCAAATTAAAATCTATATAAACCAGAGGTTCTTGGTAGCCTGGGATAGGTTCATAAGAGGAGAAATGCTATAGAATTATGAAGCCAAAGTCGTTTTTATGTAGGGAAGCCATTGAGGAGAGGAACTTTGCGGGTCGTTTTCGTGAGCTTCTCTCAATCGTTTTCAGTGTCGTCAGTTGTGTTGGGTTATTGAAGTTTAGAAGAACACAAACAAACCAGTTTGTAATACATTTGACACTTGTCTAATGTACTTTTGAATCTTTTAAGAGAAATAAGAAAGCCTCACCCATGAAGACAAAGGCCCATAGATGTAGGCGATCTTGCTAAACTCCGTTAACAACTTTGTTGTTATGGTTTGTTGATTCTTTGTGCTTACTTTTAGATCTATATTCTTATTATGGATTCCATGTTATATCATTAATTTCTTCCTCTTTCTTCAGTTCCTAAATGGTTAATGAACTCGTGCTTTAAAAACTTAACCATAGTCTTAAAAGATATTTTTGGATCAATATAATAGCTTCCACAGGAATTGTTACCAAAGATTGTCAACATACTTCATCTTTTCATGTGTATTGCTTGAATTGTAGTCATCATGATAACAATCCTTATCCTTTTATTCTTCCATAGGTATTCTTTCACTTGAACATATTTTCTTCTAATAAATAGATATACATGATATGTACAGGAACTATGTAAACATGATATATACAAGAGCTTTGAAGAATATTGTTACCTTGACTTAGAAGAAGAAGTTTGTTTTATCCTTTCTTCAAAAACTATTGCTTTCTCTGTTTCCTTATTTTTCCCTAACTTAGGATAGTGGTTCTTGTAGTGACCATATTTTCGATAGTTGAAGAATTGTATCTTTGACATATCCTTTTCTTGATTTTTTTTCTTCCTTGAGCCAAACTACTTCTTATTCCTAAAATTATTGAACTTTTTTGTGAAAGCTTGATCATCATATTTCTTTTTGGGTTTCTCTTTTGTGTTAATCCTTGATTCTTCTTGTGCACAGTAAGTCCAAATTTCTTCAAATGTGGGATACTCCTTTCTTGTGTTCATTCTTGTGGAAAATGCATCCCATGTCTTGGGAAGGCCATTGAGTACTATATTTACCAGTTCCTTTTATGAAATGATTTCTTCAATAACTTGTAGTTGATGTCTTAAATGATATAATCTTACCAAGTATGATGTTATTCTCTCATCATCATTCATTTTCATGTCACAAAACTCATTCTTCAGACTCATTACTTGTCCAATGTTTCTGACTGAGAAGAGGTTAGTTAGGGCATCATACATATTCTCAGATGAGTCAAGATGAGATATGTAGGGTATCAAGTGGTGTTTTACATAGTACACTATGATACTCATGGCATTGATGTCATTGTCCTTGAACTTCTCCATAATTGCAACATTCTGAGTTTCTTTCTCTTTTCCTTCTTCAAACTGTGGTTCCATGATCTTTCCTTTCACAATATCCAACACTTTATTCTGGAAAAGGATGAGGTCAATCCTTGTCTTCATGATCTAAAGTTAGAATCCCCTTCTAACTTTTTTTCTGACTTCATAGAGTAAGTCATGACTTCTTTGACTTTGACCAAAAAATCAAACTTGGCATATTAGCTTGCTGAGATTACTAGAAGGTGAGCTAGGCTAGGGTGCACTAGGCTATCCAGTAATTAGGTCAATATCTTCACTTAAGGTGCCTTAACAAGAGGCTTAGGGTTTCGTTGCTGCAACAAAAACTTTTGCTGCAACTACAACTGTAACTAAGAAAAATCCTCCCAATCTATATTCCAGTGGTTAGACTATCTGAAGATAGTGTGGGCCCATAACCTATTATAAATAATAAGTGTTCTCGTTTAACCATATACAATATAGCAATATTTTCACCCAATCATAGGCTGAAGCCACCCTCGAGCACCTTAACCTTGACAGAGAGAATAATTCTGGAAGAAAAACCTAGGTCCAAAAGCTAATCAAAGTAGCGTACCACTCTCCCGAGATAGTGTACTAAGAAGAAATTCCAAACCACAACCAAGATAAATTCCAAGCCTAAAACCAGAAATACTAGTTGCAGTAGTTATAACTGCAGCTACTCTCCAAACTTGCGCACTAACTAAATTTATGCAGTGCACACTAAATTTCTGTAGTTGCGAGTTGTGTGTGTCCAAATGAGATCTGGAATCCTAAATTTATACTACTCTTTCTTAGTTTTCTGGGACGACTTCTCTTTCTGGAGGCTAAAGACTCAATATTAAATTATTTTCTTTACCCATCTTGTCTTCTAAGGTTATATCCAATGCTTTAGGGTTTATTCTTTCTTCCCAGAATATTATATTCTTGTCAAGGTTACATGTGAAGGTTAATACCTCCCGCAACTACCATAATATCAACAAATCTGACACTAATTTATGATAATTTAAATTAAATTCAACAAGCAACAAAAACAATTATATTAATTGCATAGCCTCAGAGGAAGGGACAATAAATTTGATGCAAGATTTATCAAGAAGTGGTAGTGACAGGTATAAGATGAGTGAATGTGTATAGGACAAGACACTCAATTCAATAACGAACTCACCACTCTCACAGTTATCTCTCAGAATGTTACTATTGTTTTAGAAACGAGGAAAAATCATTACTAAAATCAACTAACAAGAAGTGGGTAAACCACACAGGAAAAAGTTAATTAACATTGTTATTTTCAAGAGGGATGTTTCCATATATATTTATTAAGTTGAAAACTACACATGATTACATGAATTTCCATTTACGATCTAGGTTTCCTCTATTTCGAAAAGGTGGATTTCACAGTTTTTGAGAAATATTTTATTTTGTGGGAATATATATTTATCAAGTTGAAGCCAAGGAACCTAGTAAGGAAAAAACAATTTATGTAAAGTAGACTTCACAGTTTTGGAGAAATATTTTTGCTGGGAATATGTATTTATTAAGTTGAAGTTAAGTAACTGTAAGTGAGTATTTGAATTTTTTTTTATTTTTCTTCAATCAATTTTGTCTAAAATTTGGTCAAAAAGTTAGAAGAAAAGGTCTTGTATCCATCTATGCATTCAAAACTAAATTTGAGCAATGGAAAATTGCAATTTCAGCAACAATTGCATTGCCTAATTCAATGATAATTGTTTGAAAAAATCCAAAAAAACCGAATCTTTAGACTTTGTCCAATTGCCATTTACTTGGTCTTTTGGTGGAGGCATGGCTGAAATCTCAATTTTACATCCAACTCAGAATTCTAACTAATTTTTTTATCCACAAGAAAATGGAATAGTTTAAGTGTTGTTTATCCCACTCCCTTGGAATTTCAAATTTATCCAAATTTGATGACGTCGTTCATTTTTCATGATTTTGTGCTTTATGAAGATTCACGAGTGTCAAATTTTACTATACCTTAGTTCCAATATTATAAACCTGACTAAGCCTTCCACACCAAACTCACTAAGAAATCTCCAAGAAAGAAAGAACATCTTCCTCTTCTCTATTATATGGGTTGGTAACTAAATTTTGTTTACTATTATATTTACTCCTCCAACAAATCCGTGTCCAACCCCTGTCGCAACCAACCCCTGTCGCAACCTAGGTAGGTTACACACTATTACACATTATATCTATAGCAAATTAAATACCTAGAATTTATGACAAGTACCTTATCAAGTGGAACACGGATTTGAGGTGTTCATATTTTTTATGCCAATAAGTGTTGACGTATAGATTTTGTATCCACATGTCGTCTAAAAACGAAAAAAAAGGTTCGTCAAATTCCAGGCCTAACTATATAGATGTGAGAAATATTTTATTTTGTGGAAATATATATTTATTAAGTTGAATCCAAGGTACTTCACGTTTTTCAATAAATATTTTATTTTGTGAGAATATATATTTAGTAAGTTGAAGTCACCTAGAGGTGAAAATGTTGTATTTTAAAATTATTTTGGGGATTGAAACAATGAGAAATGCAAAATTTAAGACCTCAATGATGTACTTGAAATATTGGTGGGGTAATATTAAATATAGTTTGTTTGTTAGTTTACCGAGATAGGTCAAGGGTAGCTTACTTTCTTGTTCGATGACATTTGGCAAGTCTACCTGTCTCCTCGTTAAAAAATATATATACAGTTTGTTTGGTAAGCATTTGTTGAATAAATGCAATGGAGGACCAATGAATCAAGTGAAATAAAAGGGAAATGGTAGAGATGAAAAAGGAAACTCTATTTAGAGGTGGAAAGATATTTAAAACTCAAAAAGATAATAATTGCATAGATAAATGTAGACAAGGTAAACTAAGAACAAAAACTCTATATAGATTCATGTATAGTAGCAATCCATAATTTGATTTATGAAAACTATATATCCAAGATAATATTTTTTTGAATGTAGATGTCCTTGTTTTTTACTTTGATCTATCTTGATAACACTTTTTCCTCCCTATGATGGAATGTTACTAATAACAATCAAATTTCATTAATGTGCGCATAAATGGGTACTAGATGGAATAGTTAACCCAAAGTGTTTTACGTTCTGACTTTTCTCTTACCCGGGTGCTTCTCTACCACCATCTTGTGTGCTTTCACACATTGCAAATGTAATCCACAAGAGGATTGGACCACGTAAATCCCCTCCCATTCTCAAGGCAGGGAGGGACACTTGAAAAAAGTGGAATGGATGATCATGTATGAT
>SNQJ01S0000410.1:17995-108905 GCA_010110895.2 Picea sitchensis | reverse complement strand
ATGTATAATAATTTCTTCTCACCACACTTATGTCCCTTACTGTACTTGCTGTCACAATTAAATCATAAACCTTTCGCTTTTCTTTCCTCCAATTGTTGAGGTGTCAACCTTGTAGGTTGAGGTGTTTTAGAATAAGGAACATTATTCTCTCTATAGATGTTAGGATTGGTCCTTCTAGTAGCCATAGCCATATTTCTACTTTCAACATTTCTTGCCACCCTAAATGCATTCTCCAATGATTTGGGTTCCCAAAGAAGAACCTCATGTTGAATGTTATCTCTTAAAGTTCCTATGAATACATCAATCAAGTGCTCATATGGAATATCTCTTACCTTTATATTCAATCTTTGGAAGTTCTCAATGTGATCTGTAATTGAACCCTTTTTCTTGAGATTTATCAATTGGCTAAAGAAGGTATTGCTCCTTGTATCCTCATAGTGTGCTATCATTTCTTCCGTGAAAATTGTCCAAGTGACGAGTGATTTCTAAGAAAAAAACCATCTATACCATACAAACTGATTGGGTTCTAAATATAAAGAAGCAATTCGTACCTTTTGTGTATGTGGAACATTATGTAGATCAAAGAATTGCTCCATCTGAAGTATCCATGTGATAGGGTCCTTGCCATCAAACTTCTGCATATTGATCTTAGGAACGTGGTTGGTTTTCAACCCAAAGTTAGAGTTTCTCCATTCTTGATTCACCTTCCTTGTGTCCTCATCATGAATTTCATGGAATACATTTTCACTTTCAGGTGTCCTCTCTATTACAAAATTTTTCAATCCTTCCATGATCTCCTCTTTTAAACCATCCATCTTAGTATTCATTACCTCCAACTTAGCTTCCATCTCTTGTAGTTCATCTTTTGTTACTGTCTTCTTTTGTAAATCATTTATGTCCCTACGCATTTCTTCACCTTCATCAAGAGTCCAATTAGGATTTTCTGGAGGCTTATTTGGTGTATAAGTTCCCTTTTTGTGTGGAATGTTGGCCAAGTATCACTTTCGAACCTTGATTTTGAGTTGGTTCTAATAGAAAATCTTTCTTCTATTGTATCTCCAAAGTTTCGGCCCTTCTAGGTATGATAATTTATTTTTTGTAGTTCTCTAATATTTCTTCCCTGCAATTCCATAGATCTGATCAAAATTGGATGTGCCAAGTGGAATTTATGGTAACTTCCCCATAACTTTCTGATTTTTGTCCTTTCGAGGAGATCTCACTTGTATAGCATGCCCCACACAAAATAAATGATATAAAATTCTGAAACTCATACCAGAAATACTACAGACTGTCCACTATCTAATGAAACTAGTCTCACTCAATTTGGATACTCTAGGAAGAAGTTATGATTGTTTTACCTGGAACACCTTCTTGAGACTAGTCAATAGGATTAGTCAGATACCCTATCTTCCACAAAGTGTATCTACAAATTTAAGATGACCTAGAAGCTGAAATTTTTACCATAGATACCTTACTAATTTCTGTGAATATCCTCCAGATTTCAGGGTCTCAAACGTTACAAAAAAAAATTATAGCGAAAATTATGCAATGACTCAGTTCAAGATGATTCAAGAACCCTATCTTGCACATGATATATCTCTGAAATTATAAGGCCTCAAGATCTGAAATTTTAACCCAACGTACCTTTATCCATCTACTAAATATCCTCTAAGTTGTTCCTTCTGAAATGTTGTAGAAAAAAAGTTATAGAGAAAATTCCAAGGTGTCTCAGATGTAGCAGTGAAACCCCAAGACCTTGAGCTCTGATACCATATGTTAAGAACCAAATATCAATATAGCATAGAAAAACATCAGAATAAGTACTCAACGCCTTGAAAAAGAGATAAACTCAAATAATAAGCCTCTTCAAGGGGGCAACCTCCTTATGCCTACATAAATGTACAATTACAAGATGATTCAAAATGAAAATGTCTCATTGGTATATATAGGAGACTAGGAGGTATAATTACAACTAATGGACTAAAGCCAACATAAATAAAATAACATTACTAATATAATATGCCCTAATTAAGGGGTAATGAGCCACTATTTAGGGCTTAACATGATTCCTATTTCTTCTCTACACCAAGAGAAATTTACAAAAATAATAGACTTGTTCAAAGAGTCTATTATGTTTTCCAAAGTTTCTACCTTCTCAAGTAACACCTTCTTTCTTTCCACCATGTCTCTCGTGAAATAATATTGTACATAAATATGCTTCATCCTAGAATGGCAAGTTGGTTTCTTTGCCAAAAATATTCCACTTTGACTATCGCAATTTATCTTCATAGCTCCCTGCTCAAACCCAATCCATGAACAGAGTCAATGTAGCCATACGACGCCTTTACTTGCGTGACTGGATTCCATGTATTTATATTTAGTTGTCTAAAAGGATACTACCACCCATCACTTACTCATCTAGTTGATTTCTCCAACAAACATCTTGAACACGTATCCATTGGTTGACCTTCGTCGATCTAGATCTCCAACCAACTCAGTGTCGACAAAGCCATGTACATTTAATTCCTTGTCAATTTCAAGTTTCCCTTGGTAGCATATAACATATTTTGGTTTTCCATGAAAATACTTGAACACTCTCTTGACAATAGTCAAGTGCTCTTTCCTATTTTGCGACTTGTATCTGCTTAATACTCCCATTGGATGAGTGATATCTAGTTGAGTGAAGATTGTCACATACATCAAACTACAAATGAAACTAGCATATGGAAAATGTGTCATGTCCTCTATTTCTTCCCGTGTCTTTTGAAATTGTTCAACAATTATATTTCCTCCCACGAGAATTAGCATCTTGACTGATTTTCACTCTTGAACATTTAAATGCTTCAATATTGTTTCAATGCACATTCTCTGATTTATCCAAAGATTTATACCTACCCGATCTCTCTTGATATCCATTCCTAGAATGAAGTTTGCTGCATTGAGATCCTTCATGTCAAACTTGGAGGAAAATTGCATCTTCACCTCATTTGTTGTGTCCATGTTGTTTTTGACCAGAAACATGTCATCGACATGAAAAACTACATATATGAAACAACCACCTTCTTCCTTGGAATATACATAGTGATCAACCTTGCTTCTCACAAATACCAAACTAAGGATGTATGTGTCAAAATTTTGGTACCACATCCTTGGTGATTTCTTTAGACCATAAATGGATCTCTTCAATTTTTATACTAGATCTTTCTTTCCCTTTACTACAAATCCTTCATGTTATTTCATGTAGATTTATTCTTCCAGATCCCCATGTAGGAGCATTGTTTTGGTATCCATTTTCTCTACTTCAATATCAAGTGCTCCAGCCAGAGACATTAGTACTCTAATGGAAGTTAATTTAGCAATATAAGAGAAAATCTCACTGAAGTCGACTCCCTTGACTTGGGAATACCCTTTTGCTACCAGTCAAGCTTTGAACTTCTTAACTTGACCTGTTTTGTTCAACTTTTTCTTGAACACTTACTTGCCACCAACAAGTTTCCTTCCATTAGGTAACTTGACCAAATCACATATTTGATTCTTCTATAAGGATTCCATTTCTTCCACCATGGCCTCCTTTCAGATTTTACCCTTTGTCAAGTTGATTTCCTCCCTGACCAACTTGGGCTCCTCATCAGTGGCAGATAAGACAAATGCAGAACAAATATTAGGTGGATAATACCTTTCAATTGGTCTCCTTACTCATTCATACCTCCTTGTAACCAGATTCATATTTTCCACCTCTTCATCCAATTCAATTGACTCATCTGAATCATGTTCATCGTTCCTCAATTCAAAAACCACTTTTGTTGGTTATTTCTCCATTTGACCCTCTTTAAACGTGGAAGTTCCTCCAACTTCAATGAAGACCAAATATCAACTATACATTGTTTTCCTCAATAATAGATCCCATAGCATATATCATTTCATTCCATCCTTGTAGCTAATGAATATACACTTGACTGCTTTATTATCTAGTTTGTTCATATTTTCCTTGGGAACATGCACAAATGCATCACATCCAAAGACTCTGAGATGTGAAAGTGAAGGATTCTTACCAAACCATACCTCATGTGGAGTAATATCAACTAGCGCTAATGAATGAGACCTATTTACCAAATATTTTGTAGTGACCACTTCCTCTTCTTATAATTCTTGTCTGATCCCAACACCATTGAGCTTGCTCCTTTCCTTATCCATCAACATCCTATTCATTCTTTCAACAACTCCACTTTTTCGTGGGGTATATGGTGTGGTATTTTGGTGTGTTATGTGATGTAGGAGCATCGCTTCAACTCGTCATGTGTGTCAGCAGCCAACACGACAACACACTTGGAGGGAACGGATCCCAAAGAAGGACGACGTGCCAATCTACCCCCAAGTTTTGATTTTAAATCTCAAGTTTTAATGAAATTAAATGTAATTAAATGTTTGAAGGCTCAAGGAAATCCAATCTAATGTCTTTGTATAGGTCAAGAGTAGGGTCACCTTTAATGGCTAACAGATAGGAGGATCTAGATCTGATTTAGACTAGATGTCAATTGAATGTAATTTAATATAGGTAGGTGGAGGAAGGCACGAGAAGCCCCTCCATTGTAAAAGTATATTTGTATCAAAAATCCATAAGGGATTAGAATTAGTCTGAGGAGGAGAGAGGAGAGGAGAAACATCTGAAGGATCTCTTGCAATCGAGCTTTGTACACATTGTAAATAACATTCAATATTAATACAAAAGGCATATTTCCCTGCATCTGATTCTCTATGTGGTTTTATATGTGTTTTCTAAATGTTTTCTATGTGTATGTGTGAATTCCATGGATATGAGTCTGTTTCATTTGCAATATTAGGAAGAATTATTTGTCTATAGTTTTCTGAGTAGTTCTGGACTCTTAAGGATTGTACAAGGAGTGAACACCAGAGTGGTTGAAAAACTATGAGAAGTTGGTGCAAGGAGTGCACTTGACTCTGTTTAGAGTTCAGAAGAGAGAGTGTCAGGTGGGCACACCATAACTGTTCCAAAGCTCAGAAGGAATAGTGTGAGAGAAGGCACACCAGAGTTACTAAACACTCTAGGGAAGGCTCTGCAAGGAGTGCACTGACCAGGCACAAGGAGTGCACCAGTGGTTGAGTGGGTTCAAGTCCACAAAATCTCATAAGGTGTAACACACAATGATACCAAGCATTCAGGCTTGCAGAGGAGTGATTCAAAGGTCGAAGCCTTTGAGAATTTGAGAAATTCTTTCTTTGAAGTGAAGGGAAGTGAAGCCAAGGAGGAGTTATAATAGCTGTCATATTTGTTGTCAAAGGCGATCTAGACCGTTAGATCTAAGTCCAAACAGGAGGAGGAGTGCATAGAGGAGGATAATAGATCCCAGCTGTCAGATCTAGGTGCAAGGATCGAAAACCATCGAATCCAAGTAAGTTGCATGAATGCTAATCCTTGAAGTCCTTCAGACTTCGAAAGTTCGACAAATTTCATGCATTAGGTGCAAAGGAGTCAGAAATCATGAAATTTCGAAGCTCAGAATTATTCTGGACCATTGAGCAAAGAAGGACACACGTTATAAGATTTCACAGTCCAGAAGACTGACCATCTGTGAGAAAGGAGGTGTAGGGGAAGAAGGTTGTCATCCTCCTAAATCTTCGAAGCAGAGTAGATATCCACCATCGATTTCAGTGGAGGCGTTGCATATCATGGTATGGAGACTTGGAACTCCATAGGAACTTGGAAAAGAGTCATTAAAGTGTGAAGACTTATGAAGCTTCAAATATCGGAGTCCATCTCGACCTTCCATTTGATAGGGACACGTGGCACTAGATCCCATGGTTCAGAGACTTAAAATTACAGAGGAATTAGGAGGTAAAGTACTTTGGGTTAAAATTTCCCGAAGTTCAAAATTAATGGAGTAGATCCCAACCATCGACTCCAGGGACATGTGACACCAGATCACGTCCTTCAGAGGGTTGGTACTCTGGAATACCTAAGGTATAAATTAATTGGGTAAAGGACTCCCAAAGGCACAAAGATTGGATTCCATATCAACCATCAATTGGAGAGGACACATGGAGCTTTATCATTACTCTGCATGACTTCGAAGTTCGTCTCTTTGAAGGTTTCATTGGAAGCAGCACTAAGAACTCCAAAAGGCCAAAGGGAGGAGAAAATATCAACCATCTATTGAGGAGGAAACGTGGACCGTCGGGGAGTGAGTTGTCATCACTTTGGATTTTGACACTTCGGAGTTTAGGTAGTGTCATGCGTCTAGAAGGCCTGAAGCTCGAAGCGCGAAGGAGGCATGGACCGTCGATTGAGGGAAGAGACGTTAACTGTCCGATCAACCATTTCAACGTTCAACACTTCGCAAGTGTAGTGTGTTGAAGGAGGGGAAAATCTTGAATCCCAAAGTCCCGAAGAGTTCTGGTGAGTTGTAGATCTCGATACAGGTTGTATATTGTTGATCTCTATTATCGTTTGACTATTCCCTGATTCAACGTTCTGAGGAATTGGAATGTTTTGTTGTTGGAACCCCAAAAGAACGAATTTTCGAAGGCTGTGTGGGTCATATATTTCAAAGCTTGATGGGGACCATTGATCCTCGCCTTAGTTCGACCATTTGTGAGTTCGATTATTTGGAGGAGCAGAAGTATTGTGGTGTTGAAACGCTCGGAGTTCAAAGCTCTGAAGGGCCGAAGTAGTGCATTTTGGCTACACACCTAGTTACAACCCATGTTCATATGATATTTTAGGCCAAAACAAGAGGGAAAGCGCCTGAAATTTAATTTACAAGCAAAGGGGATTAGAATAAAAGTGCATGCGGGTTTTTATTGGATCTGTACGAAGATTTAAAAGACATGTGTATCAAGAAGGGATCCAACAAGGATCCGATAGTTGATTCAAATCTTGATTGTGAATTATCCTAGACCGAGAGGTCATGAAGAACCCAGGAGGGGGTGGGGGTCTACATTAGGTGGTATTAGAGCGAATTTTTGTCTGTAGAAAACATACAAGGAAAGAAACATAGTGTTGATGCTCTATAGATGAGGATAATCGATTGCCAATGTGAAATAGACATCATACTTTCCACGAGGGTATGACTAGGTGAAAAAGAAAGGTCAGAGAAAAGGTTGCCAGCAGATGAGCCAAGATGAGGTGGACAAAGATCTCAAGGAGACCGCAGAGAGGCTCGAAAAGCTGATGTTGAAGATGCAACAAGAAGCGTGCATAAGCTGGAGGTATGAATGTCCCATGAATCAAAAAGCGAAGTGGCCCGTCCAACAACTACTTTCCAAGAGGCAGAGACAGGTACTGAGGAGGTGACTGAGGAAAGTTGATGATCCAGAAGGATCTTCACAGTCGACACATTTTGAGTCGGCTTCAAATACTTCCAACATTATCCATTCAACAAAGAGATTACATTGAGATTTCTGATGCATTTTGAATGAATTCAATTGGACTTCACATGCTAGAGATATGTCTTGTTGAAATTTAGGGGGAAAATGACATTTGTAAAATGTTTAATACATGAGATAGGGTTATCATAATTATATTTTTTTCATTATTAAAAAGAGATTATTTGGTGCAAAACCATGTTGGCTTTCAATCCCTAGTCTCAAGGAGAGTCCTAAGGAGAGTTGAGATCTTCATGGATGGTTGAGAGATATTCTGAAACCAATCCCTTGAGATATGCCAAGATCCTAATTTAGGGGATCTTGAGAGATATTATCTCCATGAAAATCTTGATGTGGTTGAGATGGAGATGTTATATAAAACCTTCTTGGGGGTCAAGAAGGAGGAGAGAAAGGAAAGAGCTTGTGGAAATCTTATTGAGAGCTTATTGATTCAAAGGATGTCTTTGTAAAGGAGAAACAGATTGTAGGCTTGTTTATGTAGCACTTTTGAAGCAGAATCAATAAAGCAGATTCATGGGATTCATGAATCCGGAGATGTAGCCAGGGGGTCTGATGAACTCCGTTATCATATTGTTGTCAATGTTGTATGTGTGATTTTGATGCATTCTCACTTGGTTAAGTAGAGTTTTTATTTATAAACATACACAACAATTTGACAATTTTATTTGATTATTTCCTGAATGAAGCATGGTCAATTAATCAAATTGTCCTTATTCACATGCAAATTTTGTCAGTAAAAGATCTTATTTTGAAGATTTGGATGTAATAATATTTCTCACCAAATTTTCGGATCAAGTGGTATCGGAGCAGGTCTGACCAATTTTGCATATTGTGAATATCACCATGGGCAAAGGAACGAAACAAGTGTGGATCAAAGAGTTGGAAGAGATAAATCACAACATTCAAGCTGAAAATGCGGAGTTGAGGAGACTTTTGCAGGTTGTAGAAGAAGAGAAGCAAGAGCCTCAAGAGAGGTCTCAACTTCATGGAGAAGTCCTTAGCGAAATTATTGAAGAATTGCAACTTGAATTGCAAACCAAGAATGATGTCTTGGCTAAGTTGCAGCTTGGTGAACGAATGGAAGACAAAGAGTTTTCTACCATGGATGCACAAACTCAAACTGAGGTATGCGTTGAGAGTATTTCTTCATGTTCACTTTCATCTCAGTATGATAATAATGTTGGCATGAAACTTCTCACTAAAATGGGATACAAAGGAGTTGGACTTGGCATTAATGACCAAGGAGTCACTCAACCATTTTTGCATGTTTGGGTTATGGCAAGGTAGAGATTGGAGAGTGCTCAAAGACTATTAAAGAAAGATCCACTTATACATCATTGTATTCCAATAGAGAAGCCAAAATAGCTAGTCCTCATCAAATCTACAACAAAGAGAAACCAAGAAGGTATAAAAGTCATTCAAATTCTTTTTTTAATATAAAAAAAATGATTTATGCATTAGATCTTCTAACCGTTATGTAGCCAAGAATAAAATGAAAATTTTGAGTTAAGAAAATAGACGTGTCCACGGTAAGTGAGACAAAGCAGAAACCACATCTTCCAAGTCCTCCCGTCAAGAAAATGGAAAGCCAAGGAATTTTTGGAGTTACTCCAAAATCGATGGCCAAGAAAATGGAAAGCCAAGGAATTTTTGGAGTTACTCCAAAATCGATGGCCATTGGGAGAAGAAGTGCCGGAAGTTACATCCCGAAATTCGCCACAAACCATGCAACAGGAAGAATATTGTGAAAGAGACCGTGAAGAATGAAGCTCCTTCAACCATTGTAAAAGCACATTTACAGGAAGAAAGTTCTTGGTGCCGGTTGGGTAAGCAGTTGATGATATTTCTGCAAACTATAATTTTGTTGTTTTCCAACTTTCCAATTTACATGGGGACATATATCCTCCTTAATGAAGAAAATGGTCATAATTTTTCTGTTTCGGATTCTAGAACCAATTGTACCAGGCTGAAGAGCTCGCCCAGACGATTCTGACGGTGCTTGAATCGCTTCGAACAGACTCCGTATGAGTCTGATGCCTTACAAGAATATCGTTCCACTGCTACATGGGAAACATAAAAATGGAGTATGTATCATATTCTTCATATGATTACAGTCTATTTAACTTTCCAGAAATAAGAAAGAGGATACGGGTGGAACTGTGCCAGTGATATCCGCTAGGAATGTTGTTCCGTGATCAGGGCAGAGCCCAGGGCTCTAATTTTTTTTTAAGGGACGCCATTGTGCATTGAGCCATTTTGAGGTTCGATTTTAGATCCCTATGCTTTTTAATGTGATGGTTTTCATTCTACTGTGCGAAGAAACCACCATCGTGGATTGTATCATTGCATTGAGGGCGACCACGGTTTCCATGAATAGAAATTCGTTGTTGGCCATAAAAACAATGGAAAGAACCGGATACGAGCTTTATCGATCTTTCATATCTCAATCAATTACCACTGTAGAGAGTACGTTTGATCAATGGATCATTTTTCTGTCAATGATCAGCACACAAAAAAACCTAGAATGGTGGGATCATCAATTTCAGATCCACTTTCCTTGGGATGTTGTGATTTCCTCTAGCAAAATTGCGGAAGTAAAGGTTTTGACGTCGTCATATTCTCCACTGACGGATTCGCCACCACTGAGTTTTGACAGAGCCTCACATACCATGAATGTGTCAACTATATATCCCAAGACGCAATGGCCACTCAGAAGTCGCTGTGAAAAACTCACGGTGCTCACCGATCGATCATATCCATTCATTCTTGCAAAAATTCTCCTGAGATCGGCTCAGAAATCACTATAATTGGTTGTTATCAGTAATGTCACAACTACTGATTCATGGAAACCTCCATGTGACTATTTTCAAGTCCGATTCGCTGACCAATCCCGGTCGAGCAATGGGAGGAGCTCCCAAGATCTTCATAAAGTTCATTCAGGGTATTGAAGAGACCGCATGGATTGGAAAAGGAGATAACAAACTATATGCAACCATCGATCTAAAGAGATCCCTTGTGGGTTGAACTAGGATCCTCCATGATGAACCCAAGAACCCACGATGGTATGAATCCTTTCACATTTACTGTTCTCACAAAGTTTTCAGATCAAGTTTTTCAAATTCCACGGATCTACCAGTTGTGTATTGTGCTTCTCAAGCATTTGTGGGTTGATTGCCGTGATCATTAGTCTAGCATAAGCAATGGATTTGCAGGCGCCACGTTTAATGTGCCAATTAATAAAGGAATATTTTCATGGAAATCTCGAAAGTCAGGATTTGATCCGCGACCTGAATTTCTGCATGAAAGGAGCGATTTCTGTGTCATACCGAAAAATCGTTGAAATCTGATTGCAAACGGAAACCGCGATTCTGAGCAACCTCGCTGAAGAGAGGCAAGTTTGTTGAGTACGTTCCTACTCGTGAGTATCACCATGGACACACCAGATCCTTGTATTGCGTTTTCATCGTTCCCATGGGGAATCATCCTCTCTTCCACTTCTTCCTTGGATGGTTGATGCCACCCAAGGTAAGCCTGCAGGGAAGTATTAGCAATGGGGTTGATCAGTAAGAAGAAAGCAGAATTGCTAAATGTCAAGCACGTGCTTTTCATTTTCTTGTTTTTAACTATTCTTCGCCCACACATCGAATCCGCTCCAACGTGGCCCAACAAGTACTATCACACAGTGGGGGTCGACACATTCCGATTCTGATTCCCATATGAAAAATCCCATTTTAATTATGCAGATAAGGACGAGGAAATACTGTCAACTGGGAATGAAGGGGTGATCAAGTTACCACTGCATCACAATATCCACCCGACCATCATCAATTCTTCAAATTCTAATAAATGGATGAGAAAGGTGGTGTTACATAGCTTACAGCAAAAGAAATATCGCCCAAATTGCATTATCGCTGCCAGTTCTACTTATAACAATCGATTATGCGCCACTGCCAGCGTTCCTCTCGTATCGGAGAACCCATACAAAGATAATTTTATAGTGAGTGTTGCTCTTGGGACGCCTCCAAAACGAAACAAAAAAAATCAAGATGAATTTTGATACATCCAACGATGTGTCATGGTTGCAGTGCAATAAAGAAGCGAGAGCCATAAGACCTGTTTCGTTCCCTCCTATCGAAGCAGTGGATTGCAGTCTGAAGAAACTGTTGGAAATGGGCAATTCTAGAGATCGCGAGTTTGAGACATGTAGAGAGAAGGTGTATTGATTACCATGTTGTGTCAAGCAGCAATGCTTGAGAAGCTGACCTTGCAGTGGCTGAAGAGCGCGGGAGGAGCACTGGAGTTGTGACTCCTGGCCAATCTGATCGAATAGAACAGACCTGCCTTTGTTTCAGTAGATTTTGATGTGTGATTTGTTGGGCACACAGATCTGAAGAAGGAGATCTCACAGGCAGTGCAATGTGGCAGCCATGATTTACAGTTGGCATTCGGAGATGGTGATGAATGCCTTATTGCTCAGAGTTTTGCAAAGAATATGGGGTTGTATGGGGAGCGTGTGGGTGCTCTTATTATTGTTTGCAGGAGTGCAACAGTGGCAACTAGAGTTGAAAGTCAGTTGAAATTGGTTGTTCGTCCAATGTACTCAAGCCCCCCTATTCACGGTTCTTCGATTGTGGCAACGATACTCAGTGGCATGGTTCTTCGATTGTGGCAACGATACTCAGTGGCATGAACATTTATTACAATTGGACTGTTAAATTGAAAAACATGCCAGATCACATTATTAGTATGCGCCATCAGCTCTATGATGCTCTGAAGGCTCGTGGAACCCTTGGAAACTGAAGACAAATATTGTGGACGCCCTCTTCTTCTTTGATCGATGGACTGCTAGAAATGTTCAAGTATGATGCTCAAAAAAACATTTGGAACGCGTACTCCCATTATTGTGTGCGATGCACCATGGCGAGATCAGATTTTTGTGAGTGTTATTGATAGTGTTATTTATTTCAACCATCTTTTAAATAAATATACAAGTGCACTAATCCTTTATTGGAAGATCACTATATTCATCTTTTCTTTTCTTTTTTGAAACTCACACATGCAAAGTGAGTATAAGTCACATTTTGGCATGATTTGTAATAAGGCTAGATGGGGTGTCTAAGACTTTGTAAAGGTTTATGTAGCCACTCTTGAGTGAGGAAGAGTGAGAGGCATTTTGATTATTCTTGAAGCCTTGTATTCTCAGTTGAGTAAGGCGTTTATCCTAAGCCATTTTGGCAATCTCTGTAAAACTTGTTTATGAGTGTTTTATCAACTCATGGCAAGAATGTTCTTGATGTAAAATCGTTATGAAGCATGGTAATGGATTTTTAGCCACTGTTGAGTGAGGAGAGTGAGAGGCATTATTATTGCACCTTAAGCCTTAAGTGGCTTCATTTTGTAATCGTCATTGTAAACAGTTGATTGAGGTGTTTTGCCTATGCCATTTGGCGATTCATTGTAAACATGAACAAGAGTGTAGTTATAAAATCTTGGCAAGTAAGAAACTTATGCAAGTATCATCAGTTACAGGTTGAAAATTTATGTAGATGTGAGCTTCGACATTTCATCTCCAAAGAACAAGAGGAGAAGGAGACAAGAAATGTGCCTTTCATAACATTTGCTTGGTAGCAGTTGCAAGTGTATGAGTTACATTTCGATTCTAAGTACAGGGAATGAAGATATTTCCATGAAGTTGATGATTGATTGCGGGTCAAAGTTGATAATTTTGGAGGTCCAAAAGTTTTTCTCCATGGGGAGGTGTGATCCAGGAGGAGGATATTCACAGTTGACACATTTTCAATCGGCTTCAAATACTACCAACATTTTCCAGTCAACAAAGAGCTCACATTGAGCTTTTCGATGCATTTTGAATGAATTCAATTGGACTTCACATGCTAGAGATATGTCTTGTTGATATTTAGGGGGAAAATGACATTTGTAAAATGTTTAATACATGAGATAGGGTTCTCATAATTATGTATTTTTCATTATTAAAAAGGGATTATTTGGTGCAAAGCCATGTTGGCCTTCAATCCCTAGTCTCAAGGAGAGTCCTAAGGAGAGTTGAGATCTTCATGGAAGATTGAGAGATATTCACAAACCAATCCCTTGAGATATTCCAAGATCTTAATTTAGGGGATCTTGAGAGATATTATCTCCATGAAAATCTTGATGTGGTAGAGATGGAGATGTTATATAAACCCTTCTTGGGGGTCAAGAAGGAGGAGAGAAAGGAAAGAGCTTGTGGAAAGATTATTGAGAGCTTATTGATTCAGAGGATTTCTTTGTAAAACAGAAACGGGTTGTAGGCTTGTTTATGTAGCCCTTTTGAAGCAGGATCAATAAAGCATATTCATGGGATTTATGAATCCAGAGACATAGCTAGGGGGTATGGTGAACTCCATTATCATATTGTTGTCAATGTTGTATGTGTGATTTTGATGCATTTTCACTCGGTTAAGTAGAGTTTTTATTTATAAACATACACAACAGATAGACACTTTTATGTGATTATTTCCTTAATGAAGCATGGTTAATTAATAAAATTGCCCTTATTCACATGCAAATTTTGTCAGTAAAAGATCTTATTTTGAATATTTGGATGTAAGAAGATTTTTCACCAAATTTTTTGATCAGTTGAAGGCCTCAGTGACACAGAGGAGACGGTTTTCATTTGCAATCCAGAAGATGGAGAAAACCTCAGTGAGGAGGAAGAGATATGAGTCGAGGATCTCGTAGATTGCTAGGAGGGCAGAGATAAACTTTTAGATTGCTAGTTGGGAAATAAGAAGAGATCAACTGAGGATCTCATAGACTCCTAGGAGGGAAGAAGTGAAAGTTCAGATTTCTAGGTGGGAAAGGTAAAGTAAAAAACATTGTCTGAAAGTCTCAGGAGCTTAGAGAAGGGTTCAGATCAACAAGGAGTGATGATAGAGAAGGATCAGAGACGCATTTTGATGATTGGAGGAATTCACATATTCCTTCCAAGTATCCCAACAGAGGCCAATGCGAGTATTTCACATGAGGAGGTGATGCAGGAGGCATACAAAGAAGAGGCCATGGCGCCAAATGTTTTTAAAACTAACAACTTGTGTATTGCAGGTGCAAAAGAAAGACAACCAACAAAGATTTTCATGAAGGAGGAGATTGAGCAAAGATTGACATCTTCCCAAGTGGAGATGAGAGAAGGAGAGGAGCATTCAAGTAAGATGGTCACTCAATGGTAGATAGAGTTGAAGATGTTGGAGGATTGGTTATGCAATCCAACGACAGAGGAAGACTTCCAGGAGATAGTCATGCAAGATGGAGAAGAATTCCAGTAGGAGGAGCAATTGAAAAACGATGAATTTGTGTCAGCGCAGGGAGATGACAGGAGAGAAGAGGAACTGGTAGAAGTTAATCTGTTAGGGGAGATGGATGAGCAGTAACTCAGTAACATGGCTACAGAATTTAAGCCTATAGTGAAGTGGCAAGCCAATGCCACAAAAGGTGAAATCAACGTGGGGTATCAGGATGATCTTCCCTTTGATGTGTATGAGGAGGATGAGATGCAATAGAGCAGATTGCATGAGAAAAGACAGCTAGTGGACTAGCTAGACAGAGTAATAGATGAGATATAAGGATGATGTTGAGATCAACACAGGAGACAATCAACAAAAAATGGAGGTTGACCAGAGGAGAACCAACAATAGCAATAGGACAACAACAACAACAAAACAAAAGCAGAGGAGCAAATGGACAGCTCCAGAATTAAGTATGGGACCCAGGAGGATCTCAACAACAGCAGCAGGGGAGCCATGAGCAGGGGCTCATGATTTTTTTTAGCGTGGGAGTATGATGTAAGAGCATCGCTCCAACTCATCATGCACGTCAGCAAGCAATGCATGAGAAAAATTGGAGGGAACCGGTCCCAAAGAAGGACACGCTAATCTGCCCCCAAATTTTGAGTTTAAATCTCAAGTTTTAATGAAATTAAATGTAATTAAATGTTTGAAGGCTCAACGAAATCCGCACCAATGTCTTTTTTACAAGCCAAGTGTAGAGTCGACTTTAATGGCTAACACATAGGATGATCTAGATATGATTCAAACTAGATGGAAATTGAATGTAATTTAATGTAGGTAGGTGGATGAAGGCACAAGAAACCCCTCCTTTGTAAAATTATCTCTGTATCAAAAATTCATAAGGGGTAGAATTAGTCTGAGGAGAAGAGAGGAGAGGAGAAAGAGATGAATACTTTGTTGTAGTCTAGCTTTGTACACAGTGTAAATAACATTCAATATGAATACAAAAGACATATCTTCCTGCATCTAATTCTTTGTGTGGTTTTATATGTGTTTTTTGAATGTTTTCTATGTGTATGCGTGAATGCCATGGATATGAGTATCTTTCATTTGTAGGATTAGGCATACTTATTTGTCTATAGTTTTCTTAGTAGTTCTGGACTCTTAAGGCCTGTGAAAGGAGTGCACACCAGAGTGGTTGAAAAAATATGAGAAGTTGGTGCAAGGAGTGCACTTGAACTCTATTTCGAGTTCAGATGAGAGATTTCCAGTTGGACACACCATAAATGTTCCAAATATCATAAGGAATAGTGCGAGAGAAGGAAAACCAGAGTTACTGAACACTCCGAGGAAGGCTCTGCAAGGAGTGCATTGAGCAGGCACAAGGAGTGCACCAGAATTCGTGTGGTTTCAAGTCCACAAAATCTCAGGAGGTGCAATGCAAGCTAATACCAAGTAGTCGGGCTTGAAGAGGAGTGATTCAAAGATCGAAGCCTTTGAGAATTTGAGAAATTATTTCTTTGAAGTGAAGGGAAGAGAAGTCGAGGAGGAGGAGTTACAACAACTGTCAAATCTGTTGTTAGAGGAGATCTAGACAATTAGATCTAAGTCCATAAAGGAGGAGGAGTGCGCAGAGGAGGATAGTAGATCCTAATCGTCAGATCTAGGCGCAAGGATTAACAATCGTCAGATCCAGGTAAGTTGCATAAACTTTAAGCCTGGAAGTCCTTCTGACTTCGTAATTTCAACGGATTTCATGTGCTAGGTGCAAAGGAGTCAGAACTCCCAAAGTTCTGAAGCCCAAAATTATTTTGGACCATTGATCAAAGGAGGAAACGTGTAAGAAGATCTCGCAGTCCGGAAGACCGACCATCTGGGAGAAAGGAGGCATAGAAGTGGACGGTTATCAGTCTCCAGAAGCTATGAAGAGTGGAGTATATCTCCACCGTCAATTTCGGTGGACGCGTGGCAGTAAATCTGGTGGTCCAAAGACTTGACACTCTGGAGGAACTTGGAAAAGTGTCGTTAAAGTGTGAAGACTTCTGGAGCTTCGAATACTGGATTTCATCTTGGTCGTCCATTTGAGACGAACACTTGGTGCTAGATCCCATGTTTCAGAGACTTAGCACTCCAAAGGAATCATGAGGTAAAGTGATTTGGGTTAAAATTTCCTGAAGTTCGAAAGTGACAGAGTAGATCCCAACCATCAACTCCAAGGACATGAGACACCAAATCTCATTTTTTGGAGGGTTGGTACTCCAGAAGATTGAAGGTATAAATTAGTTGGGTCAAGGACTCCCGAAGGTCGGAGTCGATCTCAACCATCCATTGGAGAGGACATATGGAGCTTGATCATGACTCTACATCACTTTGGAATTTGTCTCTCTAGAGGTTTCGTTGGAAGGAGTACTGAGAAATCTCGAAGGTCGAAGGGAAGAGAAAATATCAACCGTCTATTGAGGAGGACACATTGACCGTCGGGGAGTGAGTCATCGTCACTTCATATTTTTACACTTCAGAGGTTAGGTAGTGTCATGCATCCAGAAGGCTCGAAGCCTGAAGCACTAAGGAGGCGTGAACCATTGATCGAGGGAAGAGACGCCAGTCGTACGATCAGCCATTTTGACATTTAGAGGAATTGGAATGTTCTGTTGTTGGAATCCTCGAATCCCGAATTTCCAAAGGCTGTGTGGGCCATAGATTTCAACGCTTGATGGGGACCATTGATCCTCGCCTTAGTTTGGCCATCCATGAGTTCAGTTTTTTGTAGGAGCGGAAGTATTGTGGTGTTGAAACGCCCAAAGCTCGAAGCTCTGAAGCATCGAAGTAGCACATTTTGGGTATGCACCTGGTTATAGCCCACTGTCATATGATATTTTCGAATGAAACAAGAGGGAAAGCACCCAAAATTGAATTTAAAGGAAAATGGGATTAGAATAAAAGTGCATGTAGGTTTTTTTTGGACCTACATGAATATTTAAAGGACCTGTGTATCAATAAGGGATCCAACAGGGATCCGAGAGCTGATTCGACTCCCGATTGTGAACGATCCTAGAAAAAGAGGTTGCGTGGACCCCAGGAGGGGGTGGGGGTATGCATCATTTTGTAACACTACTTTCATAGATACTCAAAATCCATTATACATAATTCACCTCCATTTTCATTTCTCAACACTTTGATATTCTTATCTGTTTGGTTTTCTACAAGAGATTTAAAATCTTTGAATTTCTTGAAAACCTCTGATTTTTTCCTCAAGAAATTTATAGCCATGTCTTCCCGAAAAAATAATCTATGAAGGACACATAATACAAATATACTTATAGTGAAGGGTATGGTGCAGGCCCAAACACCTCACTGTGTATTAGTTCCAGAATCCATTTTTCCTTTGTATCTTTTGATGGGAATATAACCCATTTTTTTCCATATATGAAATGTTCACAAAAATTGAATTTCAAATTAAAATTAGGAAAACATTTGACCATACCTTTGTTGTGCATTTATCGAATTCCTTTTTCTCCAATATTTCGCATCCTCTGGTACCATAACATGGTTGGGTTGACTTATCAAAGAATAGTCGAGTCGATTTGTATTGACTCAACTTGATTTGAGTCAAATCAAGTCAATTTCAATTGGACTTTAGGAACAACAATTCTATTGCATCCTGTCGAGTTGACATTCCCTAAAAAATTCTATATGGTTCCAATTTGAACTCCTTTCATTAATACCATCGCTCCCCTCATCATTTTGCATGTATCATTCTAAAACAAAGTGTGCATGCATGCATCACTCATCTTTCTGCGATATCATATTTCTTTCCAACCTGGAATATGTAGCACACTTGGAAGGGTCTGAATCCTCCCATTCTTCAACATTAGTCAGTCTCTTCCTCATCCAACAATTTTGGTTGTCGGGTCATCCCCCAAGAATACATCCCCTCCTTCATATCTCTCATATTCACACAACCATTCTCTGTGGGGTGTCATATGAAAGGATTCACCTGAGTCAATCAACCAAACAACATGATCCAATTGTGTACTGGTTGACACCGGGTACACATGGCCTCATTTTTCTAACATAGTATTTTTTTTAGTCGACTGCTTCTCATCAGATATTAGACTGGTCTCAGTTGCATTCGAATTGCAGTCTCTCTTGTAATTCCCAACTTTACCACATTTTAAGAATCTTCTCATTGATTGAACCATGGATTTAGATCTACCCTTCAATTTATACTTTCTATCGAATAATTTTCCTTTGTCTTTATCGACCATTGGAGCTCTCACCATCCAAGCATCCTTGGTTGATCCTTCCATGTTCTTCCATATAATTTATTATGAAAGAAAATATGCAACCACATAGTCAAGAGTTAATGTGTTTTAATTACTCCCTATATCCATGACTAAGTTATCCTAGGAGTTTGGAAAAGAACGCAATAGGCTAATATATTTCTCCTCCTCTATGATTTTAATATCCATAGACAATAAATGACTAGTTATAATATTGAATGCATTCAGGTGCTCTATTATTGAGCTCCCATCACTGATCCTAAGAAGAAACAATTTATTCCAAAGGAACAAATTTTTTACCATGTCTTTCGATTGGTACACACTTCCCAACTTGTCCCATGGTTTCTTTGTCTAGTCATCACCTGAGACATTCAACAATACCAAATTTGCAAGACAAATTCGAATAGTAATCCTTGCCCACGTCTCGAGTTTCTCCCATTCTTCCTTTGACATACCCGTCATAATTGTTCTGGGACTCAAAACTACCCATTGTTCTTGATCTAAAAGGAGATTCTCCATCTTAAGATTCCAAATCTCGAAATTTCTACCATTGAATTTTTTTATCTATATCCTCAAACTACCTTCCATTCTTTCAAGCATAATTTAAAGATCACTTACTCACAACTCCCACTAGACCTAGGTTTAGCTTAGATCCAATATCTTATTAACATTTCTTTGATACAAAATGTATCAAAGAAAATCTGAGAAGATATGATACCGCATGTAGAGAAAAACAATCCTTACACTAAACCAACCAAGAAAGAGAAGACATATTTAAGTAGAAATTAAATGACAAACACACATAGTACATAGATATTTTAACCTAGAAAACTTTATCTTGGAAAACCAATATTCCTTGAATGTCTTGCTCTCTTGTTGTCATATCCATTCACTGAATAAATAATTGCATGACTAACCTTATTCAACACATAAGACACAATCATCATGATACTCTCTTTATTTATACAAGAACAACCCTATAACCAACTCGGCTTGCATCTACATGACCTTTCTTATTTTTCTCAATATTAGCTTTTACAGTATTACAATGCACCTTATTTATAGGCTTTATAGTATGAAAAACCCTAAATAATGGAACCCAAAAAATGATTACAAAACAATGTAAATGATTGTCTTCAATCCCAGTTGGATACCCTCCCACTACCCAGTTGACCTCCAGTTAGTTGCTAATCGACCTCCGGTTGGTTGACCTTTCCACCTTTTTGGTCGTTCACTTCGACCTTCAACTTTCTAGTTGATCACTTCGACCTTTGACTTGACCATCGACTCGACTTGAATCATCGATCAATTCATCACCCAATCAATTCACCTTGACTAGACAATCAGATGATTGTTATTTTACTACAAAGAATATAACAACCCCAAAATTGCATTAGAATATCCCCTAAGCATATTTTCCACATTTATCAATCTAATCCATTTGCATAGATTTAAACAATATCAAGTTGTCCATTATAATATCCCCTGAGCATATTTTCCACATTTATCAATCTAATCCATTTTTCATAGATTTGAACGACATCAAGATCAACTTCAATAAATTTGAATGATTTTGAGTTATGCATATTATGCTAAATGTTTTTTTTTAATGGAATCCATTAAAATTCAAATCCAAATGACATCGTATTCATATTTCATTGTTGAACAAATTTGAACAACCCTCGCCACTTTAAACATCACATTATGGCATACAATTCCATAAGGGAAATGCCTTATGTAATACTAAATATTGCAATCTTGAAGTACATGTAGACCCTAGATTAGGTGGTCCTTAACTACTTTCAATAAATTGGAAATCTTGGAAATGTGAAGGAAGGGTGAGGTTCTTGTGAACTCTAATAAAGCAACATGTGAATACAACTATTGGAAATTCCTGAAGAATAATGAAGTGGTGTAGGTTGATACACTTTTCTAGTATCTAACTTGACAACTACATACAATGATGGAGACCAAGAGAAAGGGAGACCCTACATTTGTTCAAGATTTGATTCGAGAATTATGTACACAATAGAGAACGAGAGAAAGAGAGCGGCTCATGACATCTTTGAATTCCAATGCATTATGAGGAGGATAAGGAGGATGGAATATCTCTATCTCCAAGTCGAAAACTTGTAGTGAGGGATGTAACCACAATTGGACTTGACTTTCTCTAATTCCACCACAAGGCTAGGAAAACTTGAACTTTGATGAAGGTAGTTTAATTGAATATTTTAGATCAAACACATGTTTAGTTAGTGAATTTGCAAGCATGGTAATATGGTTTATATATACCAAATATAGTCAGGAGAAATGTCAAATGTGTTGCATGACCATGAAGCTTATGCCTTCCCTATTCCCTTTATTATAAAAAACGTTTTCCCATTCTTCATTACCAACCTATCCACATCCACTCTTATGAAGACACAAAGAAAGAAATAGATAACGTTTGAATGGTTTGTATGTATTCTACAAAAACAAGAGGGCATTAATTATTCGAAGCTTGAAGGCAACAAAGTCTAGAATCTACACAGAGAAAAAATATTTTTTTTAGTTTGTCTGAGAGCCTTTTCAAGCTAAAAATGGGATGAAAGTGGCCATTGAAGGATGATGAAATGTATCCTAAAACTGTAATACGAATCCCCAATGATGAAGAGGATTCCAATGAATATTTAAGCCTTGATATATTGGCATGAGAAAATATTAAGAAACATCATGAAGGTTATGTCTTGGTTATTTGTCACTTTGACGAGGAACATAGTAAGATATAGAATCCATGAGTTTGAACCTTGGTAAAATGCTTATAACATACATGTCTAGATTTCCATATGTAAGAGTAAATGGTACATGTTAATATGTATTCATAGTATTGAGTCTCTATAGCATGCCTACACTATCTGTAGTTAAGGGTGTATGAATTCAATGGTTAATACCAAATTGACAAAAATGTATGTGGTAACTTATTTAATTTTTCTTAGCAACATTTTTACCTTCACACAATGTTATCCTTCTCCATTCTCTAATTAAAAGTTCTATAGTTTGAATAACAAATAATGAATGGTTGGTTATCTAGCTATGGATCTCTAATATACTGCACAATGGTTTAGAAAGGGAAAACAATCTTTCCATTCAAATGAGACATATTGTTTCCATTTCCACAATACTATGGAGAACATGCATTTGGAAAGGCTGGGCTTGCATAGCATGGATAATGGAAACAACATATGAATATGGTAGAAATCCCATTTTGGAAAAGAATTGAATCGACTTTGAAACATAGTGGAGCAGACGAGGAGGAATGGTGGAAAATATGTTGGCATTGTTGGTCGTGGGAACCGTGGCACCGGGGATGGGGATGTAATGGATCCTGTATGTGGTGGGAGTGGATAGAGGATTTATAATATCACTGTAATAATGGAAAAAAAAAGATAACAAGAATATATATGCTTGACAACAAGGCATGCACTTTGTGGGATTTCAGGTAGAATTGACGTGGGACTCTTTTGAAAAATGTGTAGAAAAAAAAGGGCGGGACATTGCTAATCCATAAAACATTGAACCCTCTAGATAGAATTAATCACAATGACCATCAATGAGGGCCTTAGAAGCATTAATGATCTGGTGGTGGTCAGTATCCATGAGATCATAAACTAGATAAAAATTCTTGAAATTTCACCTGTCCATAAGGTTCAAGATGTCCTTCAAGGAAATTATGTTATCATGGGTGAGATTAATAAGAAGATTGATTTCCCTATCCATCCTCATGGCATCAATTTGGTTCTTGAATGCATTAGCAATCTTGTTTATAGCCACTTTCCCATTGGTCTATGTGGTTTTAGTCGAGCACAAAATCCCATAGGCACCCTCTCCAATGTGTTTGATGAGAATATACTTGGTCTCTATATCAAACGTGTTACACCACATTTAATAGTAGTGTTCCCCCTCTGTTGCAACCCCACAGGGAGGATCCACTTTCATGGACATCCCATGATGCCTCCTATAAAAAAATATTAAAAATCAAATTACAAAATAACGAGATGGATACTCAACAAATATACCGAAAATGGAAGAGAGCATAGATGGACACTTGATCATGTAGGCAGAATCCATGGAGATAAGTAGCATAGGATGATGCAGTAGCCGAGAAAAGAAGAGGGAAGTTTCAAATATTTACCATTCCCTACGCTCTCTACTCTTATATTTCTCCTTCTACTTAGGTTCTTCACTCTCATCCTCCTTAACAAGATTCACCCATCATTCAAAGTTTGTTTCCCTCTTCTGCCTTCTCTTATTTGATTTCCTCCACTTCCCACCCACGTTCAAATCCTTTTCGATACCCCTGGGCCTCTCCTATTTTTTTTTAGTACCAATACACTCCATAACATAGTCCTTAATGCTAAATTCCGCATTGTTGTCCTATTTACTATACCACCAACCCTTCGAATTCTTTTTCCTCCCATTGTTTAATGAAAATTACCAACAAGCTGACTGAAGGGGAAACCTTGAAGTATTGGCCATGATACCATGGGAGGGACCCTGTGAGGGGGGAATTTATCTAGGTTATATTCAGAATGAAATAATATACGAATGAAAATATAACAGAGAACACATAAATATAGTGAAATGTAGATTCTATTAATGAATGGAATACAAAACACTGTAAAATGCAAAGCACACAAACTAGCTAGAATGGTGGTAGCTTATCCCTCAAGAAAGAGATGTGTCGACTATGATAATTCATAAGAAGTTGATTACAAAGAGGCTGAAAAATACATTTAAAATAAAGAATCAATGAGAAAAACATAAACATCCAAAAACATAACCCTAGAAGATGAACACCAAAAGGTTTGTGGGCCCCGATGTGGTTAGTTGATACATCAACTCCTCGGGGGCATTACTTTTTCATACAATATTAATTTGGAGAACTTGGTAGTCCATTGGAAAGGTATATATGATAAGTACACATTCTGAATGGCCCAGTACATTCCTTTAGCTATCTACTGGGAATTTCCATGTCAAAACAACATTTTTTAGGTCTTCAAAATGACTCTTGAATTTTGGGACTCGAAAAACTGTAGAAAATATGCCAAGATGTGGAACCATTATGAACTAGTGGAACATGTGGGTGGCCACCAGTATCTAGTTGGATCATTCCTCCCCCATTAGGAAGAAATTATCCCCATTTCATTAAGTTCCTCCATCATATGGGGAAATTTCTGCTGAATTTGACTTTTGGTCAACCACTTTCGTTGGTGAAAAAGTTTTTTTTCTTTGATGACCTGATAGGGTTGGATGTTCTGCTGGTGGGTGCTCTTCATCTTGGTGTCCATGATATGATCCATTTTTTCCTACTCAATGCATTTAGGATTGATTTCATTATGGGCCAAGTGCTCGACCATATCTGAAGTGTCCAAGAGAGGTGGAAAATATGGTTGAAGTAGTTCCACATTAAGTACATGTGCAATCCAAGGAAAGAGGGAATACATAATTCAAAATCATTCTCACCCACATCCTTGGTGATGGTGTAAGGCCCATATTGGAGTGGGAGGAGCTTCTAATGGGGTAATATGATTCTCTCTTTCTGCAAATGCAACCATACCTTATCTCCCACCTAAAACTTGTGTGGTACTTGATGATGATCGTGGCTCTATTTTTACTTGGCATTGGATTTCTATAGAATATCATGAATTTTTCATTGGATGTGATGGATTCGTTCAACAAATTCGGGTGCTTGATCATCCTTTGTATGAGAATGGGACAAATCTTCTTGTGCAAGTGAAATTGGCAGAGCTACATCAATGGGGGCCAATGGATGGAACCCCAAGCACGCATGAAATTTTTTATGGCCAATAAAGATATGAAGGGATCGATTGTAGCTATGTTTAACATAAGGAAGTATCTCATTCCATGTGCGTGGATGTTTGGAATTGTACATCCTTAGGATATGAAAAATCATCCTATTGACTAACTGTGTTTTTCTATTAGTTTGTTGGTGGAAGGTAGTCGATTTGGTAAGCTTGATGTCCATCATTGACCATAGGATGGACTAGAAATTACTTGGTAACATACTTCCTTTATCTGAAATAATGGTCCATGGGAGCCCAAAATGAACCCAAACATACTCAAAGAAGAGATTAGCAATGGCCTCGGCTATGATGTTCTTCTTGTAGGGTATCAAAACTTCCATCATAGAGAATTGATCAATGACCACAAAATCATATTCATTACAATCATTTGTTGAAGGTAGAATGAACATGTAAACCATGGAGATGGACTCCCAAGGAATATCAAGAGTAAGAAGAGGGTTGTATAGCCCCTATTTCTTAATGGTGGGTTTGGCAGGGGCGTAGGTAGTGCAAGATCTGATGTATTTGCTGACATATTTTTGGAGCTTCGACCAATAAAAATGATTGTGCAACATCACCACTATTTTTTCCATGCCAAAGTGTTATTCCACTTGATTGTAATGCACTTCCCAAATCATCTTTGTATGTTCAATTGAAGGAACATAGATATGGATTAGATAGCATAATAGTTCGTCCTGGAGATGAAAGTCTGGAACTAGTTTTCCTATTCTTAATGTCTAATAGGTAGCAACAAAGTTAAAGTCACTATTGTATAATTATAGCCACCCAGAGGTCTCATTCCCACATGAATTGATAATTGTGGTTAGCACCACAACTGGGGGTGAAAAGAGGCAGTCTTCTACATGCTTGGTGCTTCCCTTCTTGTACTTGATGTTCAAGTGGAATTTCTACAGGTATGTGGACCACTTATGATGGTCTTAATTATGTAAATTTCCTTATGTCTGCATGAATTGAAAAGGCCTCTAATCAGTGTGGATGATCATTTCCTTTCCTAGAATGTAATGCTTTTATTTTCGACATGCCTGCATAATGGAGTACATCTCATTTTCATAGGTGGGGTATCTACGAACAACATTAGATAGTGTTTCACTATGATATACCATCAAATGTACATGTTGAGTGAGGACTACACCAACAGAATAATCTGAAGCATCTATCTTAATCTCAAATGATTGTTGCGGGTCTAACAAAATTAGGACTAGTGATGTGAAGAGGCAAAATTTCAAATCCTCGAATTCTTTTTGTTCTGGCGCAAAACAAACAAACGTTTCCTTGGCTCCACCATTGGTGACTTAGATTAGGGCCCAAGTGATATGAGAGAACCCTAACAAAAACCTATTGTAGAAGTTGGCAAGGCCCAAAAAGTTGTGAAGCTCATTCAATGTCTTCAATGCAATCTAATCGCAAATGACTTGGATATTGGATGGATCCACATGCAAACCCTGCTCATCCATGATGTATCCCAAATATTGAATTCTTTGCATGTTGAATGAACACTTATCCATATTGGAACATCACTTGTGTTGTGACAGGGTGCCAAAGTCCTTTTGAATATTCTTTAAATATTCCTCCCAGGTTTTTCTAAATATGAGTATGTCATCCATATATACTATTATCACCAAAAAATTGCTTAGAAAAATATAGAAAATGGATGAAAAAAAATCAACACGAGTACAACATACTGCCAATAATTATAGGATGATGACATTTAGTTTGGAAAGATAATAAAAAAACTATGCAAAATGGTCCTGAAAATCCACACACATTCAACAAAGATAATGCGTGCACACCCGCACAGGCTAACACAATGTATGATGTACATATTGCGCGCCCTGCACGACTAGCAATCGAAAAAGCCACGTGGATGCAAAAACAATGCATTGATGATTTTTTTCGAGCCTCAACTACTTTTTGGATGAAGTGGTCTCTACCATACCCCAAAATCTCCCTAAAATTTTGCCTTGGGATCACTGAAAGGATGGGAGTTACCTTCAAATACCTCTCCATTCACATTGGAAATTAGTTGTAAAATATCTTTCCATCCTCCTATAAATAGAGGATCATGGTATGCAAAGAAACAAGAAATCCATAACATTTTTATGTTGTTCAAATTATGTTGAAGAAATCCATCTTTCCCTTGAGTCATAGGTTGAACAAGTGTAGCATTGTGCAAGCTTTACACCTCTTTTGAAGCTAAGCCTTGGAAATTTTTCATCATTGTAAGCTCACCATTGGAGAGTGATAGCTCTAGTTTTTCATCATTGCAAGCTCACCATTGGAGAGTGATAGCATCCTTTGTTAATGTTTGATTAGTTTAGTTTCCATTTTTTGTCATTCTTATCTTGCTTTGTATTTTTCTTTCTAGTATGTAGGTTCACTAACTTGCTAACCACATTTCTATTATGATTTGTTGGCTTACCATGATAGTTAAGGGACTCTCTTTTGCTCATTCTTGTGACAAAAGACCCCAAACAGTTTAGTGACCATACTGGGGATTTGAATCACAATTCCTCCTCAAGTAAGCTCCTACAGTTGTTACTTTTACTCTCTGGTGTTTGCAATACCAAGAACTGTATTGGTCTCACCCTCATACAACATAATTTAGCCTCATTTTGAGAGAGTTCATTCAAAAATTTTGTCCCACCAACTCTCTGCGTGCGTGCAGGTTCGGGCCTAATAGACGTGGGGTCTGTGTGGTCCCACACTCTGTCATAACTCTCTCAATGCACACTCTTCTCTCTATGCATGACTATCCTTTGTTCAACCACACACTGGTCTCATTTTTTCAAAATCGTAAGGCTTGAGAAGCCCATTTCCACTAAGTGGTGTATATTTACTTTAGGCATTTTATAAAATTCATCAAAAGAAAGCTTGGAATTCATTCTTGCATAGATAACTTAGACCACACATAGACATCTAGGGAGGATAAAAAGAACCTTTGCATATTTTACTTCCTTACTTTCCACGTGGATGGCTTAAAGTTTAGCATTTGAATTTAATTAAAATATTTTCTTTTACAAAAACATCACATTAATTCAAGACTAGAAGGATATTTAGACAATCTTGGAGTATGCTCTTTACTCACACCCTTGTGTGATCTTGGAAATTAGAAAGAGAGATTTCTTGAAGAAACTTTCATCTCCCTTTAAATCAACCATGTTAGGAGAGGCCAATACCTCTTAGATTGGTTTTTGAAACATAATCTCAAAGAATTGTAAGGGCCCACATGTCCACAATATTAGGATTGTTTCAAATTTCTAGAGTAAATCACTTAGGAAGTTTAAAGCATTATAATGTCCCACACATGCCCACATGTTCACAATCTAGGAATAGTTTCAAAGCTTTCTTAGATTAGA
Organism: Picea sitchensis; assembly: GCA_010110895.2. Classification (NCBI taxonomy): domain Eukaryota; kingdom Viridiplantae; phylum Streptophyta; class Pinopsida; order Pinales; family Pinaceae; genus Picea; species Picea sitchensis. The sequence continues at coordinate 80,715 of SNQJ01S0000410.1, read as the reverse complement.
TAGCATTCTAGGGATATTAAAGATCAAAAGTAAGGACCCACTTGTCCACCATGCTAGTTACTTGGGGATATTTCAATTTCTGCAAGGATTGTTTGTGAAATATAGTAAGTTAGAAGTAAGCAACCATTGTAAAGGACCAAACGATGTCCACATGACAAAATTTGATGACTTAAATTATTAAAAATTCATCACTCACTATCACTTCTTGCACACATCATCACATACTCAAGAGGTGTTTTTTAGATACTTGAAACCATAGCATACTCTTATCCTCACACCCATAAGCGATCTGGGAAAATCAAAAGGGATTCACTTGTTTGACAAAATCTTTTTCTGACACCACTCTTAATCAACGAAGTTGGCCCACGACTCCAACTTCACAGCCCACTTTCAAATTCTAAAAGTAACCATAAACAACCCACTTCTAGCTTCCACGGGAGGAACACAAAATAATTTGGTAGTCTAAGTTAGGATTTTGGGGATAGTCATCCAAATAACTCCCCATCATCATTTTTTCATTTGAAACTTAGAAAGTTGTGAAATAGGATACCAAAATCCTCCCATTCAAGCATTCCTACACCATAATAAATGGATACACCCCTGAAGGGTCGAAGGTTGAGGTCTAATTGTTTTGTGCATGCCTCCTTGGTTCACCCAACCCTTGGAAAACATCTAGTGTGTGACCGATTTTTGAGGCCGAAAATATAAATGATGTGCTTGATCAAGGTGACTTAGTGGAAAAAATCTAAGTTTTATCTACCCAAGGTGGCGGTTGTGGGATGCAATCATACCTTAGTTAGATTTTGAATGACTGTTGGGAAATATCACTAGTACTTTCAGGATATGCCCCCTTCACCCCTCATTATAATTGATTGTTCATCCCTTCACTAGTATCTCACTCAAGTGGGTTCTGGACCCACTGTCGAGTGATTTTTTGGAGTTCCAGTGCTATTTGAGAGGAAGGGCATTACATCATATAGAACAAGTGCATTCTTTATTTATATTACCCCACATAGAGTCATAAAAACCAACCAAACTATGAGTTACATTATTGTTTTGTCTATGACTATCACCATTTGATTACATGCAATTTATGGATACATTGTTTCGGTAATTTGTAAAGAAATTTTTCTATCAGTTCTTCTCATCATCACCATCACACATCCACACATAGTTGAGAATCATAGGGGAACCACAACATCCCCATCCTTCTAGACATTTGAAAAACCTCCCCTCGATTTTAGGAGGTATCCCCCACTTGGCTGATACATCATCACAACCTTCACATACACCAGTAAGTTCCACAGTCCTAGGATTTAGCCTTGATTGGATCTATTTTTTTGGGCACCAATACCCAAAACAACTCACATACTATCCCTCCACCACAAGGAGGTGAAGTCCAACCTTCTTCACAAGGAACACGCTCCCAACCATAATCACAACGAACGTTTCACCAACCATCACACACAATGGCTGGTACTCCCCCCTCCATGCCATACTTTGCATCTCTCAATATCCCAGATTCGACCAAACTAACAAAAAATCCCATATTACATGACACCACTTGGCCAAATATGCCCACTAAGCTAACTTCTAATATTCTCAAATTTGAAGGCAAGTTCAGAGAAGACCCCGCCAATCACATTATGTATTTTCACCTATAGTTTTCTTCCAATAACATCATGGAATATTTTGTTCACTTACATTTATTCCAAAGAACTCTCATTGGTCCCTCTGCTAAGTGGTATGTCCCTCTGCTAAGTGGTATGTGGACAAGAAAGTTGGGTCCCACTCAACCTTTGATTCATTGGCGAAAGTCTTTTTATCCTTCTTCCAACTCCCAATGCATCACGACACTGGCTTGGAAATTCTATCAGAATTCAGAGAAACCTCGACCATCCATATAGCCAATCACATCCATGAATGATGAATAAGAAGAAGTATTTGCAAAAAAGATACCACCCCCCAATATCGACTAGACTGGTTCCTCAGATCACTAGTCCCCCTCCTCGCCAAGGATGTTTCCACTACTTTCCCCCAAACTAAAGACAATGACATCACTAAGGCCCAACAATTTGACTTAATCTATGCTCAATCGGGGTACCTATATACTGTATTACCTAAGGCTCCTCTCCCTTTACAATTTGGTCAAGACAAACCTATAACATCGCACACTGCCAATAGGTTGATTGGGTCCATGGACCATACTCACCCATGCGCTCAATAATTACCCATGTTTGGGGCCAATCCTTACCGACCACCATATGAGGGAACCCCATACTACCCTCCCCCACCACATCAACCTCCATTCATGGCACCCCCCCATACACCCAGTCCCCGTATAACTAGTAGTACCCTTGCCATCCACAGCCTATAATCCTAAACCTATGGGAGGCACCTCCACTTCATACAATGAGTATAGACCTCCCCAAGGTAATCCTTACTATCCCTTCCCTGGTCTTCCTCAACTCGTTTCCCCAACACATGGCCAAAAATAGGAAGGGGTAAATTTTATCCAACTATCACCTATTCAACAAGTTCAAGATTTTAAAAAATCGAATACAATGAACCCCCCTCATCCACCCAACAAAAAACGATGAAAGGGGAAGAAGGGGTCAACCCCCAATAACCAAATCTACCAGTTGAAGGAAACCAAAACTAGGCTAACCAAAATCCCCAAGGGGGAAATAACAATGGAAAACCATGCCAAGAAAGGAATAATAACCTTTGAAACAACTTCCCATGTGCATTATGTGGTGAGTATGACCATTACACCCATCATTGTCCCCAAATATATGATTTCAGGTGAATGAAGGAAGCTATGAATCCCCCATGGCCTCCTACCCCTCAAGGGCCATTGTAGGTACCTCCCAACTACATACCACCACCAAAACTGGTGGTTTTGAAAAACCCAATCCCTTAGCAAGGGGTCTTCAAAACACACCAGACATTGGCCCTACCCAGAAGAGACATTACATTTCCCTCCTCTCGGCCAACCACAAACTAATAATTCATCTGATCACAACATCCTCCTCACCACAGAAGAGGAAATCCTCTTACAAACTCACACCCATCAATACGACATGCCCTTAGAATCCCCCCCAACCACTTCTGAGTCACCCCAATTGTCCACCTTAAAAACTTCAATGATTCCTTGTCCCAACCCTGAAGCCACCACTCGCATTCCTCGTGTACCAATACGCAAGAACAAGCACAACCCACATGCTTGAGCCGCCCATAGCTCCATCCTTCTTGATGAACTTGCACAATCCCCCACTACCATGTCGGTACTTGAGGTTCTCCAACATATCCTTCCCAAAGGAAGGATTTTCTTTCACAATTGGGAGTAGTTGACTCGACAGACACTCATCTAATCACTTTTGACTTAGAGAAATAAGACCCATGTCTCCCATCCCTAGTTTCCTTCCAAATTTTGGTCAGGATTAGAAACATCACCATTCATCGTTACATCATTTATGAGGGGGAATCCACTTTCATCATGTCCAAACATGTATGGAAATAGTTGGGATCCCCCGAGTTAATCCCCTCAACCATCACAATTTGAGCTTACGATGGGATATCTTCCCAACCATAAGGTCTTTACCAAAATGTCCCTGTATAATTAGAGGGAAAAACCATCCTCATTTATGTTGAACTTATAGATTCCCAACTAGACTACAATATCCTTTTTGGATGAATCTATATGTACGCCATGCAAGCAATAACATCTTCTATATTTTTCACCATGATCTTCCCTCACAATGGGATGATCATCACTATTGACCAACTAACCCATTATGAACCAAATCAGTCTGGTCACATCGATAATGCAATTCCCCTTATCCATTCAAGTGCTGACCTTTTAGCCATGGTATATGTTGGACCAAGAATATTTCATGACCTTTCCTTAATTGGTTCATACCAAGGACACACACCTCCTACCCCATGTGAAGATCAAGTCTGTGTCATCTCCTCGGATGGCAACGATATCCCCGATGATATTCCTCTAGAGGAATCATTGAACCCCATCCCTAATTCTACACCACAAACTCTTTCCGAAGAACCCCCCTTACATTATTCCCTTGAGGAACCTCTCTTACGACCTCCCTAAGTGGGATCATTTGCAAACTCAACACCCATGGGTCAACTCCCCATTTGGAAGACGACCCCACAAGCAATCACCCAAATACCTTTATTTTAACGCCCCCTAGGAGTAACAACATACCAAGTTGCTTCTACCCTCACCTTACCTAATATGGTCATAGATATCCATGTATGCTATCTAGAAACACCAACCTCAACTTGGGTTTATCTCTCCCACCTCAACCTGCAACCCCATTGATGCAACCAATGGCTCATCTACCCAATAACCCATTCGGTCACATAGTCGGGGGAAATACTACCATCATAAGAAGAAATACTACCAACGAGGCACAAAAAATAAGAGATAACCTACACTCCCTTCCCCACCACTCATCCCACATCCATGTGCACTGTGCACCACTGTTGGACACCCTACCAATCTCTATCCCACCTTACCCGAGCTACAAAACCTCATTCTGAACCACATAACTACACCAGTATTACCTAGATCAGTCATTGCACTGACTATCACATAACCATCCTCTTCAAAACACAATGGTCTGAGGACCAAGCACGCTTGTGCTATCTTCTCATGGTATGGCCATTAAACTCACCACTACCCGACTCTCCCTCAATTTTGAGAAACCCTCGTAGCAATACATCAAACCACATTGCCTGCATCCTCACAACCCATCTCCACTATGCCAACGATTACAGACATTCACTATGTTTCCATGTCAGCAAATGGATGCATGAGATGATATTCCATGTTATTTTACCATATGGATCATTACACACATCTATGCCCACTCATTATTAAGGGACGGGCACGCCAGAGATATTCCATCTCACCCATTACACTACAAGTACAACCCCAGATGGACCAATCTAGGAAGAATACTCCTCCAAGGCCCAACATCCTTATTTTGACCCCAGTTTCCATATCCATTCCACCAATATGTGCAGACTCCCCACCAAACCCCCCAATCCCCCAACCCCACCCAAAAAACACCTAACCTATGCAGGAGGTTTTGACGGCTTACCTGACTCTCCCGCATGCTAAATCCAGGTCCTTAGGCTCTCGTACCGCTCAAAATAGTCTAACAGAGCCACTGGCATACCTCCACAACAACAAGTACAAATGAGGTGGCATTGTGGGCCCCAACCCAATATGTAATCCCCCTTCGCAAAACTTCCTTACCTTCATTCTGAAGCACACAAGATTTGTTTTCTACATTTTTCGCACCACCAGGATCCTGACCTGTTCATCTTCACAATGGTACCCTCAATCAGTCATTTCATTCCTGAGCCCCAAGGGCCCCTATTCACACCCCGTGCACAGGTACGCATCATCCTTACACATTGTATTTCTCAAATAACTGTCATGTGTGCTTCATATTTAGATATTTTTCATGGCGGGTATGTGGTTTTGTATGTGAAGGTACTCATATGTGGCATGCTTTGCACCTTCAGTCTTGGTAACCCTATGGCCCCTTTGTGTATATATTCAAAAATGGAATACACGGACGCCCCCTGCAAACAACAACATATTCCATTTATGCCCTTCAACATTTATCCTTAGGATCCCCACACTCGGCTGTGTGGTACCATCATCTCCATTACATTCAAGTACTATCAACCAGTAGCATTCTCACCTCCATGAGTTGTCCCACATATATTTACCCCTTGGCATATTGAAACTCATGTTGTTTTATCTATTAGGATCAAGAGTCTTGGTAGTGTTACACCCCAGATTAAGAACCTCATACTGCTTCCGCATCATCATGCTAACCACCCCCTTACGTACTCCCACCTCATGTTTCTAGTTACCTTAAATGCACCACTGCATTATCATGAACCTGCCACCCCTTAGACAATCAGTTTCCCATATACAATCATTCCCTCCATTCACCTACCCAGTATAAAAAATAACCAATGGAGCCCCTACCCTCCATCTTCATCCACTTGAGCCTCCATAAGGCCAAGCCATCTTCCACTGGGGCACCCATTTATATACCTATACAATCACCACCATGATTCATTATTTTGTTTTTGTATAAATTGTTTCGCGTACATACAATAGATTTTTGTCGTCGAAACCAACGATGTTTTCCTTGGTACATAGCAACCCATGTCACCCTTGGTTGGGGATCTGTTATAACCCTAATTTGCACCAGACATGCTTACCTGGCATCAAGCCATCTCACATTCCTTATTTTCCAAAACACTGTTGAACAACTCTTCTTAAAAACACCTTTTATAAAGGCCCATGTGCCCTGCTCCATTACTACAAGCGTGTACATGCTAGCTGACCCAAAACAACCCGCGTGTACCTACAAAAGCATGAAAAAAGGAAAGTTGCTGACGAAACACACAGCTTTGGGTGAGTTAACTAAACCTTTCGACCATGCATGGCCGAGGGTTCGACCAAATACCTAGCTTCTTCTAGCCTATAAAAGAAGGGTTAGGGGTCCCATTTGAAAAGGGGAGAATCATAGTAAAGAAACTCTACCCGATTGTGCATTCCCTTTGTCCCAACCCTTTAGCCATCCTTGTGCAAAGAGAAATATAGAGAAAAGAAGTTGGAGGATAGTTGAAGAGGAGCCTAGGATCAGGTTCGTGGAGCAGTGGTTGGCTTCATCATTGTAAGTTGATTTGTTGAAGTTAATAATAAAGAAGTACTTTTCCCGTCCCACCATATGAGGTTTTCATGGTTTATTGCATATATGTTTATTGAATCTCTAACCCATTAATCTATATATCAAATGCATGTGGATTTCTTTGTTTGTCTTGTGTGAATGCAAATAAACCTTGGGAGGAGAGATGCAATCAAAGAGCGATCAAGCGTGAAGAATGATCGATATCAAACGCCTGAAATAAGGTATGCTCACTTGATCTTCTTAACTATGTATTTGCTTAAGAATAATGGGGATTAGGTCCAGGATGACGGTAGAAAGTAAGAATCTTTAGGTCTTTTCTGCATGCATAAAAAAACCCTAAGTGCTAGTCTGTAGAGGGATTTCCCACTCACAACAGAATTGGAGACCATACTGGGGACAATCTCTAGGGTTTCTGGGAATATTTTTTGGGTATTTTTAAGAACTGGTTTCATTTCCTGTTTTTAAAGTTTCTGCAAAAGTCCTAGCTAATAGAGATTATGGTCTTCTATACCAGTTATCTCTATTTCTTTGCTTGACTGTATTTTTTTCCGAGACCCATAGAGGTACATGCGGCCTGTATAAGGTATGCACGCGTGTACCCGCGCCCTACATTCTCACAGCCCGCGTGTACACGCTAGCTGAGGAAGTGTCAGTCACGTGTATGATTCCAGAAAATTTCTTTTAGAGAGGCAATCATCCTCTTCCCTGTCAAAATTATTCCTTCTCAGGGGTTTTCTAGAACTCTTTCTAGTCTTTGATGTTTGTAGTCTATAGCTTAGGTTTCACCTCGAATTGGTTTGTTCTATGAAGTTTTCCTTGAATTGTTTTCTTTTTTCTGTTAAAGTAACTGTCTAAGTATTCAAGAGATTCTGGTTCTCAGTACCAGTAGTCTCTGCCTGGGCTGGCTTGCTTGGATTTTCATTTTTCTTAGAGTTTCAGATATACACATGGCCTGTATAAGGCCAACACGTGTGTACACGCACTCTGACTTTACACAGCTTGAGTGCACACGCTTGTTGATGAACTGTCAGCAGTGTGCTTGTGGAGAGAATTTTTGTTGAAGGTGAAGTAGTCATCCTTTCCTTTCACAAGAGTTATACCTCTCAGGTTTTTGGGTCTTTGTCATAGCAGTCAGTAACTTAGGTTTGATCACATCAATAACTTTGTTTTTTCATTTAGAAGTTTTCCTCAAAATTTTCTTTTATAGGGTTTTTAGACAAGTGTGAGAGTCCAATTTTAATTTGCTTGTGTGTGATTTTAAAGTGATTCTTTGCGATATGCGCTTAGGCCAGAAGTTTTCTTGGTTTTGACTTGTTGATATTTTTCCTTTTTGCTTTGTGAGCATTCAAATAAAAAAAAAACTTTTATTTCTTTGTTTGGTTTAAAAAGTGTTGTTTTGCATTAGTAACCAGGGAAAAGTCTTTTCTTTCGTAAGTTATTGACAATTTACTTAGATCATAAGTAGCTCATAGTTGAGTGAAATCCTGCTTTGAGTTTACTGTTCAAATATCTTAGAAAAAATTTTAAGTTTGAAAAGTTGTTTAAGAGTTGAGTTAAGTAAAGGTTTTTTGTTTCTAGCTTTCTGTTTATTTTGCTTTCGTCTTTCAAACATCACTAGTTTCACTTTCATAACATTTGACTTAAGACAAGCCATAAAAATTAATGCTAAATCTAAAATTCATTAGACTTTTTATGTTTGTAGGGTCAACCAACTAGTTTAGGGTTAGGGCCTTGAATTAGGTTAGAGAGGAAACTCTTCAAGGCCATTAAAATCAAACATTGGAGTCTGAGTTAGGGAGTGTCAAAGTCCAGTATCGTGAAAGTTTTTCAGGACCCCCCTCTAACACATGGGATAAACACAAGGTCACGTGAGGAAAGGTAGCGGAGATAACCCCTCCAAAGCTGGACCAATCGTAGTGGAGAACACATATAGAGGGCTTGTCTTGGGATTCCATCGATTGCATTTTCCACGGAGCTTCATGGGTCTCGAATCCGTTCAAGGTCCTCAGTTGTCTTCTAGACCACTTGCTTTCGATACCCTTGACAGGTTTCGAGCTCGATACCTTGCTCATTGTGGTCTACTTGAATTTTGACTGTACCCGCCTGGTGACTGTTCGCGCACTGGCAACCTAGTTGCCTATCTTTTTAGAGACATACACAGGTGACTGCGGGGGTATACCACGGTACCTAGGATAGACATCGGGCCATGCTTTGCAAATTATACCTGGAGGGTTATTCCGTGTTCGAGTTTCACTTGCACCGGTAAGTTTCTCTAGTGTTGGTTGTTGTAACTATTCTTCCAATTAGTTTAGTGTTTGCTTGTTTTTATCTTGTAGCGACATTTTTAGTGTGTGTTATTTTTTGAACAAATAGAAATCCCTAGAGTGTCTTTGATCTTCTCACACAGTGGAGGATCATGAGCTCCGCCAGTCACGAAGGCTTCTGGGCCTATCATCGGTTACACTGGAGCCACCCCCACCACCACTAAGGTGAAAGCTAGACCAGCAAGGGTCTTTTGAAGTGACCGGGTCACAAGAAATTGTGGCCGACCAACATCCGGAGGAAATGACCGTTTTAGACTTTGGAGCGAAAGCTATAGGTCCACCTGAAACTCCAACCACTGATATTTCGGCACCCATCATCGTACCAATTCACCCTTACGAGTGTTAGACAATGTCGCATGAAACAATAGAAACAAATGTTGTCACTCCTTCTGGGAATTCTTCAATTCCCACTACGGTTATCACCACAAGAGAGTTTCCTCCTCCTAACCCACCGTCACCGGTCCAAGACACCATGGTCTCGACCGCCTCTACCTCACATAATGGTCTGATCCCGTCTATGACGGAGGTCACAACCCCTTTCACGCCAAGTGCGCCAGGCCCTCCGTTCTCATATAGGATGCCTAGCTCAGGTACAAGTCCTGTACTTTCCTACTCCACTTCAAAGACTTTAGGTTTGGGGGCAGGGACCTCTAACACTCTCTACAAGGCCACATGGGGGGAACGCCAGCTCCTTTAAACACTTTCCCTTATGGGGGAGGTCATATACCTCCTTCGTCCCCTTTGCTCGGTGGCACACATCAACAATTTGTCGGGGCACCTGCAAACCATAGTTTATTTGGAGCAGGGAGTCAAGGACCACCTTCACATAATATGTCGGTAAGTTTGACACTGTTTTCTTTGTTTGGTGCATTTGGTAACAACGCCTTCTCATCAGTTTCTTTCCCGACTGGGGGCAATCCCAGTTTCGGACAACCTATTCCTCTGCAGGGTACTATTCCTGCACAGGGGGCAAACCCAGGAACTTCTTCTACATCAATGCCTTGGAATTCTTGGCAGGGATCTGTTCCCTCGTCAGGAATGCTGATTTGGGGCAATTATTTTCACAATAAATGGAACCCCAGACAAGGTACTATGCCTATCCCCATGGGATCGGCATGGTTCAACCCTTCCCAAAGTCCTCCGAATGATGCACGCCCAACCATCTACGTCCTATTTTTGGAATCAGTCGATAATGTCTCCTCACACGCAGAATCCATACACTAGTCATGGCCATGATTTTTACCAGAACCCAGGCCAGCAGCCAAACTTTTCCTGGCAACCTGGTGCCAGCCAACATCCAGGTCCCTTTTTCCCAGGTTATCACCAACAACCCAAACTACCTTTCCTGGCAACCTTGCATTTGCCAAACTTGACAAGGTTGTTGAATGACCCTATCTGTCACGATTTGCGTTGGCCCCCTATGCTGACAAAGATGCCTTCAGACATAGAAAATTTCGAAGCCAAGCCTAATGAAGATCTAGGATATCATGTGACTACCTTCCATTATTGTTGCTCATCTAACTCGTTGAAAGACGACTCCGTATAGTTGTGATTTTTTCAACATACTCTCATTGGGAGTGTCGCGAAATGGTACATTGAGTTCGACCGCTCAAGATACTCTTCCTTCGGCGAATTGACAATGGCTTTCCTAAACCATTTCCAATTACCAGTGAGATACGACGCTGGCATAGAATTGCTGACCAATTTCGCACAGACAAAAGCGGACCATATCTCTTATCACATCCAAGAATGGAGATGCCAGAAGAGTTTAATTAAGGTGCCAATCCCACCATCATTCTTTCTTGAGTGGTTCCTTAAGTCTTTGGTCCCATAGTTATCCAAATATGTCACAATGTCGGGAGTATTTTCCGAAGAAGATGCCATCATGAGAACTCAACAGCTTGAGCTAATCTATTCTCAGTCTGGTTTATTATACGATATCTTGCCAAAAGTGCCATGCTCAATACTTGATAAACCAGACAGAGAGTTGGACCACATGTCGATGGTATTGTTATTTCAGCACAAACAAAGCCCGCTGAGCAACTGACGAAGCAATTGAAGCAGTTGTCTATACAACACATAGCGGCCAGCCAAACTACTGTTTTGGCTGCTCCCCCTACTAAAACATCAGATGTACACACAGTGCAATCGAAAAATCCAAAGGCCACCCAACAGCTTGAAGGAAAGAAGAAACAATGAAAGAAGGGTAAGGGAGATAAGAAACCCAATAATAATGCTAGCGGGGGAAACACTGAGAAATGGAAGGCAAGGTATCCGTACAACTTGTGCATGGAAGACCACCCGACCCACCAATGGCTTGCAGAGGCCCAAAATTTTGTGACACAGCAACAACCTTCCGTATTAACCAATCCATTTTAGCATGGGAAAAACCTAACCCAAGCCTCTACAAGCGTGGAAGGGGGAAGTCAAGGACCCTCTCCGTCTTCGAACAATCCCACATCCGCAAATGTGTATATGATGAAGGGTGATGCTTTTATATCGACTAGAGTGCATGACTATAGTAAACCAAGAACTTATGAGAAGGGCAAAGAAGTCGAACTCCCATCTCTTCCTCTACAGATTGAGAAGACTTTGGGCGAAACAATGACACGCATCCCAAAAGGCACGTTCAAAAAAGCTTCTCACGACCCAAATCCAAGGGTCGCCCAGAACTATTTTGTGGTGGAGGATTTGTCTCAAACCCCTTATGCGATGTCCGCTTTGGAGGTCCTCCAAAGCTGCCCTTCCCAGAGGAAAGATTTGTTAACCTCTTTAGGATCTACCAAGACTTGTAATCCGGGTACCATCATGCTGGATACAACCGACTTAAAACCTCATCTGCCTTACCACGTAGCATTTCATATAGTAGTGGCTCACCCCATGAAAACTTTTACTCGAAATATTTTCCTCACAGTGGTTGATGAGGGTGCCTCGACATGCGTTATGGCATTGGCATGTTGGAAGGCCATTGGCCAGCCCATTTTGTCTCTGTCACCTACTCTTCTCACTGCTTTCGACGATTGTTCGTTCCGACCACATGGTATCATTCCCTCTTTCCCCATGCAGTTGGGAGGGAAGACCTTGTGCGTCGAGGTAGAAGTAGTCGATGCATCCCTCAACTACAATATCTTGTTAGGAAGGAGTTGAACTTATGCCATGCAAGCAGTGGTTGCTACAGTTTTTTGGGTCTTGTTGTTTCCACACGAGGACCGAATTGTGACCATTGATCAATTGTCTTTCTCCAAGCCTAACCCTTCATTGGGGGTGTCCGCGGTCCCAATGATTGACAATCCTCAACCAAGCATAGTCAATGTAGGGGTTGGTTTGTGCCCATATTTGATGGGTACCTTCGATTACCCACCCCCTCAAGGCGATATCAAGTTCATATCTGACCACCATAAGGTTGATATTTTCCAAGTTTCGTCATTTTGCACAACTTACTTCAACGATTCATGGATACTTCCTTCCCCATCAACCACAATGGATGGGACAGGGCACCTGGGCATGTCCATGCCCTTGTCCGGAGCTGAAGTAGCATACTCTTTAGTCCAACAAACTTCAACCAACACAGATCCAACTCCTGCACAAGAGTTAGATCCTCTTGTAGAGCCTATTTGGGCTCAAGGTTCTCTTGCTGACACCGATTCATTAGACTTAGTATTTCCCTCTGACAAAGCAGTAATTGAAGCAATGACTAGTCCAGACAAACCCTGGGATGATCTTCATCACAGATCATACTCCCTCCCAGAGTTAAGCAGAATCGAAGCCAGAGAATTGACCTTGACTATGACTGGAGATAGGTCTTGTCCTATTAATCCCTTAGCTACACACAAGGTCTATGCTGAGGGTAATATGGAAACCATCGCTAAAACCATACTGATCAATATCTCCAGAACCCCTGGCGTCGTGGAGAATGATTTTGTTGAGGCTGACTGCTCCCTTGGAGAGATTCAAATCTACACAGATCTATTTAAATAATTCCGCGATGTTTTTGCCTGGTCTTATGAGGAAATGCCAGGCATCGATCCAAAGATAGTCGAACATGAAATCACAACTTATCCAGAAGCCAAGCCTGTTCGGAAGAAGCTTCATCCAGTTAATCCCAGGAAAGCAGCAGCCATTAAGGTTGAGGTTGAGAAACTACTAAAAGCAAGTTTTATCTACCCTATCCATTTGATCCAATGGGTTTCAAATCCTGTGTCGGTCAATAAAAAACAAGGCACGATTCGTGTATGTATAGACTTTCGTGATTTGAACAAGGCCTGTCCAAAAGATAATTTTCTAACACCATTCATCGCCCAGATAATTGATGAATGTGCAGGTTGTGAGGCCTTCTCTTTCATGGATGATTTTTCGGGATATAATCAAATACAAATCAAACCCGAAGACCAACACAAAACGACATTCATTTGTCCATGGGGTACATTCACGTATCGTAAGATGTCATTTGGTCTCAAAAATGCTGGAGCAACCTTTCCGCGGGCCATGTCTTTTTCTTTCCATGACCTCAAGCATATATTCGAGGCCTATTTAGATGATTTAGCATCTCTCTCTCACAAGAGAACGAATCATCCCACACACCTCTGACTTATCTTTGAGCGTTGTCGCTACTTCCAGATTCGCTTGAATCCAAACAAATGCAGTTTTTTCGTAACATCAGGATGTTTGTTAGGTTTCATAGTGTCAACAACAGGGATCATGGTCAATCCTCTCAAGGTTGAGGCAATAATTCAGTTGCCTCCCCCACGCACAATCCTTCAACTTCAGAGTCTACAAGGAAAGGCAAAATTTTTAAGACGTTTCATCGCCAACTATGCCGAGATCACAAAGGGATTTATGCGTTTACTGAAGAAAAACATTCCCTTTCATTGGGACGATGTTGCTCAATGCTCTTTCGACGCGTTGAAACATGCCCTCACAACTGCCCCTCTACTTCGGCCACCTAACTATAACAAATATTTTTTATTATACCTGGCTGCAACAGAGTCAACCATTGGCATGGTCTTAGTTCAGGAAGATGACTTGTTCTCAAAATATGTGATTTATTACCTGAGACGAGGCATCGTAGGATCATAACTCAATTATTCTCATATCGAAAAACTTGTGTTGGCAGCAGTCCATGTTGTTCAACGTTTCCGTCATTATGTTATGTTTCGAAAGACCACCGTCATTGTTGTCTTGAATCCATTCCAGTACATGTTGACATGACAGGTAATAGGCCGAAAGATCAGTAGATGGATAGTCGTCATCCAGGAGTTTAAATTAGATTTTGTTTCAGCAAAATCCAAAAAGTCACTGGTCTTCGCAAAACTTATTTTGGAACTTCCGGTTGAGTCAGGTGATGTTTTGCTCGAAGAGTTGCCTATCAGAGGAGATATGTTTTTGATCAGATCTTCAAATCCCTGGTATGGAAATATACTTATCTATCTCCATAATTTGAAGTGCCCCACCTCTGCTTCTCATGATGAGCGTCAACGTATACGCCATCAGGGTAAGAATTATCTCATACTCGATGATATGTTGTATTGAAGAGGTGTACACTGCATCCTGCGCCGATGTCTCACTCACGAAGAAGTAGTTATCGTGCTTAACGATTTCTATACCGGAGCGTGTGGCGGTCATTTGTCTAGGTTGGCAACAACCCAAAATATTTTACGAGCAAGTTACTTCTAGACGACACTAATAAAAGATTGTATTGAATCGGTCAAGAAGTGCCACCCATGCCAGATCTTCTCTCGGAAGATGAGGGCACATCTCGCTCCCATGTTTCCTATCACAGTTGGTCCCTTCACCAAGTGGGGGATCGATTACACTACATGCAACCCTCCTTCAGCAAGGGGGCACCGTTATATCATCATAATCGTAGACTACTTCACGAAGTGGGTCGAAGCTATGCCAACTTTTAAAGATGATGGAGAGACTGCGGCTCTCTTTTTATTCAACCAGATAATAACAAGGTTCGACGTCCCAAGGGAGATTGTCACTGACCATGGCAGTCACTTTTAGAACCAGATGATGACTGAGTTAACATCAAATATTGGGTTGCGACAAGAACATTCGTCACCCTACTACCCCCAAGCAAATGGTCAGGTGGAAGCTGTAAATAAATATCTTAAGACCATCCTACAACGAACGATCAATTCAGCCAAGTCAAATTGGCATTTGATGTTATACTCGACATTATGGTCTTACCAAATGTCTGTTAACACTGCAACTGGTTTCTCACCTTTTCAACTCATTTATAGGTTGGAAGCAGTCTTGCCTATCGAATGTCAGATCCTGTCCCTAAAGTTGGCAGTACAATTATTGTCAGACACTTGTCCACTTGAAGAGTGGTTATTATACCTTGAACAACTCAATGAGCAGCGTCGTGATGCAGCCCTGGCCAATGAGGCTCACAAACATAAAGTCAAGTGTCAATATGAGCGGTCCGTTCATCCTTGGATTTTTTCTGAAGGTGACCTTGTCCTAGTCTATGACCAAGATAAGGACCCCCTGGGGCCAGGAAAATTCAAACCCATGTGGTTCGGACCTTTTATAATAAAAGAAGTTCTAAAAAAGGGCGCTTATCGTCTGGTTAACTTTGAAGGGAACGCTTTGGCAGAGCCTAGAAATGGGCTCTACCTTAAGAAGAATTACTCATAGGCAGGTCACCATGGGTAACTTTTTGTAACATATGTATAGTCTTTGTACTATCACTTTCTAGTTTCTTTTAGTATTATGGACGTGCCATTTTTTATGTTATCTTTCATCATTGTGGCAGATGTCAAGTGAATCTGAGGTGTTCATTGGGTACGCAGACGGTGCTAGCCAGAACACTCGGAGGCTTGCCTCCGCAACTTGGGTAATTTTTACACCTCGAGGCCAGTTATTATCTTCCGGAGGTATATGCTTAGGTGACACAACAAACAATGTCGTCGAGTATAGTGCAGTTATTGAGATTCTTCATGATGCCCTGTCATTTGGTATCTCTCATCTTCAGGTCTATCTCGACACTCAGCTAGTTGTGTCGTAGTTAAATAGAGTCTACCGTGTTCATGATTTGAATTTACACCAATGATTCCTTAGGGTACATCTCTTAGAACGAAACTTTGATTATATTACATATTTTCATGTTCCTAGGATATTAAACCAAATTACAGATACTCTAGCTAATCAAATTTTATATTGGCATCTCACACACATATGAAAGGACATACACATAAACATGTAAATACATTTTTAAAGGAAAAAATGATCCATAAGACACAAAAAGACATAAAAATTCATATATAATATCATAGTCACCAGATGCAAGCACCTCAAAAGTATGACCAATAACGAGTCATGGGGCTTATGCCCTCAAAACATATATACAAGTAGTGCTCTTGGCACGTGACAAGTCTAACTAAGGTTAGGGCCTGTGGGCCCTATTGTACTGATCAACAGTGTTTTCCAAACTCTGAAACAATCGGACCCACGTCCGGGGTGCCCCCACTACATGAGGCTACATCGATGGTGGTAGATCCCCAATCTCTGCCATAGGAACTGTGCGAGTGAGCGAGGTAAAGTTTCTCTCGACTCATCTCAACGCACTCTCAGCCTCCCCAACTAGAAGCTCTCCTGTTGTTGTTGGTCCCCCTGCGGCGGCAGGTGCGGCACCTGGCCGAGGATGATGTCTATTCCTCGCATATTTCGATGGTCGCACTGGTCCTACATCTGCACACAACAGAAAAATATCCATCAAATACTCTGGTATAAAAAAAAATGATATATAAAAAAAACAACATAAAAATTACATATGTTTCACAAAAAAAAGAAAAAAACAACAAAACAATGATGTAAACTTACCCATCTCTCCTCGCTCCTCACCAAGAGGTACTGGTATCTAAGGATCTCTCGAGAAATCAATCCCAGCATAAGGGTAATCCTCTATGACTAGGATCTGTCGCGACAACCGAGTGAAGAAATCATCGTCAAAAGACTCATTGGTCCTTCAACCACCCTGTCGTGGCAGTAACACTGCCCATCTACAAACTGCAGGAAGAGAGGCTTGATGTCGTCATACCACTACTCGAGGACTGAATCTCAGAACTCTTTCAAAGAAGAAAGAGCATAGAATGGTCCCGAACCCAAAGTTCCTCTGCATTCGTGACCAACAATCTGTCAACTGCCTTTTCATACAATCTAGCAGTGTAGTGCTCCAATAAAATATTTGTGCATTTAAGCATTGGACTGCACAGTTCATCTGTGCACGGGACGCCTGATGTAGATCCGTAGAACTAGCCATCCACCCAATAAGCAACACAATCGCCTACAACGATAAGTCAGTAATCTTGCTTATGGGCACCTGTGAGCTCGATCGATCTGTACAAGCCTCAGAATAAATTTATATCAACTCTGATATGTTATGAGGCCCTAAAGGAAATGTCTGGAAGTTGACTGGTTCCCCTCTCCTGGAGAGGCCAGTCAAAAAATATATGTCCTCTCTCGTGGGCACCATTGACTACCGCTCTAACATAAAGGCCTCTGCATCTGGATGCCAATAATCAACCAAGGCGTTCAATAGCCTAGGTTGTGCCCGCATAATAGGACATAAGAAGAACTTGAGCAGCCCACATTGCATTAAGGCAACCACAGCATTGGGGTCTTCCCCGACCAACTCACTAACCTCCTCATGCTCTCGTTCCCTCCAGTGAACATACATCCTACAAAACACCAAGTTCAGGAGGGTTAACCCTTGTTTTTTAATTTTTTTCATTCAATAAGGGGGTCCACGCGGGTTGTAATGCTGACAGTCGCATGTACACACATGCAATTTTTACTTTGCCCAAATGTACATGAGGCCTGTCCTAAAACAGCCTGTGTGGACCTAGGGCCGACCTTTTGAAGGTCGATGCCCCCCCTAAACTTGAAACCCAAAGCATAAATAAAGATTTAAATTGCAAGAGGAGAGAGTTTATACTTACTTGGTCCAGACAGATGGTCGTTTCGTCCACTGTAGCTCCCAGAATCACCACTTTTATCAAAGGGTTTTTTTGCTCCAGAGTCAATTTCCAAATCAGCAATGGTGATAATGAGCTGCCAACTTCTATTTATAGACCTTTTGGCCTCTTTTTGTCACTTTTTTGGCCCCCCTTATCATTTTCTTTAAACCAAAAAAAAATTAGAGTGATTCAAGAGTTGCATTGGAAGGGTATGATCGGGTATCAAGACATTTTTTTTCAGTTTTGGGTAACTTTTGATCGTCCGTGGAAAAATATCAGATGATCAACTTGAGCATGTAGGTTAGGTTTCTACCCTGACTTTTGTATCTCATTGTCTTTATCTCTTTTCCATAGGATCGATCCCATCAGGTTGCAACATGGAACCATCATTGTTGCTTTAGAAGTGTGGCGAGTTGGTGGTAGAGCTTACCGGAACATGGACGCCTTAGGTAGATCCTGGTTGCATTATGGTGTCCATGCTATCTCTAATCACTGTAGGCTCGGGAGTCCTTGTTGTTTTTCCTGATTACAAGTTTAAGCCTCATTTGCATGATTCCTTTTCACTCTTGACCTCACCCTCGGGACTCCCAAAAGACATAACGGGTCTTCTTTTAAGCCCTTTTCAGACCCTCTAAACATGAAAAGATTGTCAAGCGATCTTGTGGCCTTTCACACTCGTTAAACTGAAATTTGAAGTCACGTCTGTCCGGTAGTAGTTTACCCCTTTTTCGGTCCGGATGGTAAACTGTACGAACAAAGGTATACTCTAAGGAACTTCAGTTCTCTAGAAGAGTACTCTCAGGTATCATTTTAACCCTTTTTCGGGCCTGAGGGACTAAATTTACAAAAAAAAAACACGGAGTCCATAGTTAAGCTCTTTTCAGACTCCCTAAAATTGAAAATATCGTCGAGTGACCTTATTCTTTCACACTCATTAAAATGGTCCCGAAGAACATTCCCGACGGAGTCCATAGTTAATATGTTTTCAAACTCCTTAAAAATGAAAAAATGGTCGAGTGATCTTGTCTTTATCACACTCACTAAAATGGTTTTGAATAGACGTCTTGTCGGTGATAGTTTACCCCTTTTTCGAACTGACTAGACTACCTTCGAAAAAGGTACCCCAGTGGAGTCTCCTTTTACGTTTTTTCAAACTCTCTAAATATGAAAAGTCGTCGAGCTTACCTTCTCTGGGCTCGTTAAACTCACATCGAAGGATGTTACCATTGTGTGTTTTATTAATCGCATTTGCATACCCGCATCTTTGGCCTAATTCCAGATCCATGTTACTCTCAACTGAACCATCTAAAGCATGCCTTATACGCAAGCCCTGTAGCACTTTGCCTCTGCATCTTGACACCTTTGGCCCCTGGAGTATTTTTCCCGAGTGTCCTTACTCTGAACATCAGTCTTGTCCCTGTGCCTTGAACTTGTATGTTTGCAACACTCGTTCCTTCTTTGTAACGTAACATTCTTTTATTCTTTTTCCAAAAATATTGAAAAAGACAAAAAAAAAATCAAATATACCCCAAAAAGAGGAAGGGAAAAGTATTTTCTTTATTGGCAACATAATGAGTCACCCTTGGATAAAGCACATCTGTCTGTTTGTTTGTCAAACTCTGGGATTTAATACGACCTTAGGAAGTTGTTCTCGCTACATAGAGTTGTGTCCTCCTCTGTTTGGTTATTCTTCCAAACATATGGAGAGTTTGTGTTGCCTCTTGCCTCGTAAACTTATGTTAATGCCATGTTTCCTGAGTCTCATCATTTGTCGTGCTGTTGTCTAAGGGAATTTTTTACCAAGCCTGAGTCGGCCCCTCTGTAGTTTGTCTCTTTCCCTCATGTCTGGCCATCCTGAACGTCCAATCAAGTCTTTGTTCAAAATCAATGAAGCCTTCAGTCTGATCATCAAGATTCTCTAGTCCATGACCAACGAGCCATCGAAGACCTCTAGGTAGTGAAGTTGTACACTCATATTACACTCCTACCCAAGTTTTGAAAATTTTGAAGTTGTTTTTTGAGCTCTGAAGATCTCATCTCCGGCCATCATGCCTTAGCAGCTTCTAAGAAGATGGATACTCTACATGTATATATTTTTTATTTCGAGATGTAGCTCTGTTGTGTATTGTTCATGGCTACACTTTATATAGTTATATGACATGGATCTACAGTGTATTTGATTGGTAGCCATGATTTTATTTTATCCCGAGCATGGGTATGCCCACCTCGATGAGACAATTGTTATTTTTGCAGATGGCACCTCCTGATTTCTGGTCCCTGGGCTCACTTGTTTGGCACATTGGTGAATATTGTTAATGTATTTCGGCCATCAGATGCTCTTCTGACCTCACACATTAGGGGGCATCTGTTATAATCCTAATTTTCACCAGACATGCTTACCTGGCATCAGGCCATCTCAGATTCCTTCTTTGCAAAACACTGTTGAACAACTCTTCTTAAAAACACCTTTTATAAAGGCCCACATGCCCTTCTCCATTACTGCATGCGTGTACACGCTAGCTGACCCAAAATAGCCCATGTGTACCTACAAAAGCACGAAAAAAGGAAACTTGCTGACGGAACACACAGCTTTGGGTGAGTTAACTAAACCTTTCGGCCATGCATGGCCGAGGGTTTGACCAAATACCTAGCTTCTTCTAGCCTATAAAAGAAGGGTTAGGGGTCCCATTTGAAAAGGGGAGAATCATAGTAAAGAAACTATACCTGATTGCGCATTCCCTTTATCCCAACCCTTTAGCCATCCTTGTGCAAAGAGAAAGATAGAGCAAAGAATTTGGAGGACAGTTGAAGAGGAGCCCAAGACCAGGTTCGTGGAGAAGTGGCCAGCTTCATCATTGTAAGTTGATTTGTTGAAGTTAATAATAAAGAAGTACTTTTCCCATCCCACCATATGAGGTTTTCATGGTTTATTGCATATATGTTTATTGAATCTCTAACCCATTAATCTATATATCAAATGCATGTGGAGTTCTTTGTTTGTCTTTTGTGAATGCAAGTCAACCTTGGGAGGAGAGCTGCAATCAAAGAGCAATCAAGCATGAAGAAGGATCGATATCAAACACCTGAAATAAGATATGCTCACTTGATCTTCTTAACTATGTATTTGCTTAAGAATAATGGGGATTAGGTCCAGGACGACAGTAGAAAGTAGGAATCTTTAGGTCTTTTATGCATGCATAATAAAACCCTAAGTGCTAGTCTGTAGAGGGATTTCCCACTCACAAAAGGAACCTTACTTCCATTCCCATCTATGAAAGATATTTGTACCACGGACAAACTTCTAGCAACCACAGACATCCATGTCCCATACCTCCATATTTTTCCCTACCGTACATCTCCTTGTAGTCTCACCCATTCAACACAGTTTATCCCATATTTAGTCGTCCCTCTGACACCAGATCATGGTTTATGGTTGCTACCTTCCATTAACACCCCCAACCAAGGGCCTCTCTTAATATTCCATATATCCTAGACATTGTTCATGAATACCAACCCCTTCACCTTCATCAATGCGGTTCTTGATACCATTTTGATCAAATCGATGTCAAGAAGCCCTTTTNCTCATTCCATTATTAATGAGAAGTCTTGGACGACATAGAAAGAGTCATCATTTCTTTTTGATGTCATTGATCCCCATACCATTCAACTCCAACAAAATTTCATGTTACGGTGGGTCTTACTATGCAACCATTACAGTTTCCAGTTCTCATTGAAGACCTCTAAATTTTTTATGCCACCAATGCCTCTGATTTATTGACATATTACATCATTGTCCATTTCTCGATTTATAGCTAGTTCATTCCACAAAATCACCATATGTCATTATTGACGCCCCGAGGGAGATGTAGGCATCTACTTCATAAAAAGATTCCAGTTACAGTCATATTATTTTGGCTTCATGACCTGGGCATGGGGCATGCTCACCTCGTTTTTACAAATATACAACTTTACATTTCAGTTTTTGGAGAATTTTTTACACTACTTCGAATACCCTCTTCCTTTGACAGGTTTCTCTCACTGTCCCTCTTAAACACTAGCTAAAACTCTCCTATTGTTACAAAAAATTCAACAGAAAGAAACATTGATGTATTTTGGATATACATATGATCCTATCCTCACACATCAAGGGGAATTTGTTATAACCAGAACATTACTCAGAAAAACACAAACAATGGATGAAAAAAACATGCAGCACAAGTACAACATAATACCAATAATTATAGGATGATGAAATTCAGTTTGGAAAGATAACAAAACTATGAAAAATGGTCCTAAAAATCCATTTGCATTCAACAAATACAACGTGCACACACACACGCAAGCTAACATAGTGTACGACGCGCACAGTGCACGCCCTGCGCGACTGGAAATTGAGAAACCCACATGGATACTAAAACTATGCATTGATAAGTTTGGTTGGGCCTCAACTACTTATGGGATGAAATGGATCTCGACCATACCCCAAAATATCCCTAAAAATCTACCTTGGCATCACTGAAAGTATGAGAGGTACCTTCAAATACCTCCCCATTCACATTAGAAACTAGTTTTAAAATATATTTTCATGCTCCTATAAATAGAGGATCATGGTATGAAAAGAAAGAAGAAATCCATAGAATTATTATGTTGTTCAAATTCTCTTGAAGAAAACCATATTCCCTTGAGCCATAGGTTGAACAAGTGTAGCATTGTGAAAGCTTTATACCTCTTGTGTAGCTAAGCCTTGGAAATTTTTCATCATTGTAAACTCACCATTGGAGAGTGATAGCTCTAGTTTTTGATGGATCAAAGAGCCTTCCCTTAGGAGGAATAGGGGATTCATAGTCCCATATTTCTCCTCTTGGTGAACATAATTTGAAGATTCAATTCTATTGGGTAACCATTCCATGTGTTCAATTTCATGCATCCTTTGTTAATGTTTTCTTAGTTTAGTTTCCATTGTTTGTCATTCTTATATTTCTTTGTATTTTTATTTCTAATATGCCAGTTCACTAACTTTCTAACCACATTTTTGTTCTACTTTGTTGAATTACCAAGGTAGTTAAGGGACTCTCTTTTTCTCACTCTTGTGACAAAAGACCCAAAACATATACGACCACAAAGGAGTTTTTGAATGGCCACAATATAGCATCCATCATATTCATGAATTTGTTCGGGGAATCAATTAATATGAAAGGCATGACCAACCACTCGAAGAGACCTTATTTAGACTTGAAGGCTATCTTCCATACATTAATTTTCTCAATCGACATCTGGTGGTAGCTTAACTTTGTATCAATATTACTGAAAATTTTTGCACCCTTGAGTTGATCTATAAGATCATCAATCCAGAGGATTGGGTACTGGTTCATGATTGTGATCGTGTTCAAGAATCTGTAATCAATACAAAGTTTCCATGTCCCATCCTTCTTTTGTACCAGAAAATGTGGGCTTCTACAAAGTGAGGAGCTTGGTATAATGTGGCCCTTTAGAATTATCTCTTGGATCTAGTGTTTGATTTATTCATTCTCCATAACAAAGAATCTATATATAGGTCCATTAGGAAGAGGAGCATCAGGTGTCAAATCAATTTAATGCTTTACCTAACAGTGCAAAGGCACCCCAGTAGGTGAGGCAAATATGTATTTGTTTTCTTCTACTATCTTTGCGATCTTCCATTCACCTTCTAAATGGAACATATAGAGGAAAAATATACTAATCTAAGAGATAACCTTTCTACACTAATTCGCGGAGACTAAAGAGACCACAATATTTGGGACTTCCTCTAGTCCCCTATATAGTTGACCTTCCAAATTAATAATGACACTACAAGTCTTATATTCATAAACAAAATGACACTTCCACATATATGGTTTTCCTAAAAGAACATCACAAACTTCAAGTGGGGA
Source organism: Picea sitchensis (assembly GCA_010110895.2). Taxonomy (NCBI): domain Eukaryota; kingdom Viridiplantae; phylum Streptophyta; class Pinopsida; order Pinales; family Pinaceae; genus Picea; species Picea sitchensis. Next base: position 56,773 of record SNQJ01S0000410.1, on the reverse strand, counting down.
AATATTACTCAATACCTCATCTCTGAAGGGCTTGATGTCGTAGTAGAAGCAGTATTGTTGGTTGACGTAGATGTATCATCCCTAACTAAGCCAAACGATGGTGTATGGTTGAGGGTGTGGCATGATTTTTAGGTTCAACCTCGTGATGACCTATACTAATATTAGGTTATTTTGGCTACCACTTTCAACAACAAAATGGAGTGGGACCCCCTTCACCCACATCTATGAATGGAAGAGGCACTCCCCTTCTTCAGTCTCCTTTAGATCCTCTGGTTGGATATTTTTGGTAGCGATGGTGACATTGGGTTCCACATAAATGATCCATTTTCCCCTATCTGGTTCCAAATCAAATTTTGAGCCAGAATCCATATTTGAATATTTCATATTAGCCATTAATGCCTATTTGGAGTGACATTAATCAGTGTTTTTCCAAGGGATTTTGTGGAACTCGCAACACTTTCTAGTGTCATTCTTCAACTTCGTGTTACCCTTATTTGCTTATGTCTTTGACTGATTTTCCTAGGGATAGTCATCCTTGCTCTATCCTTTTTTTTTGGAGTCAAGGACATATTTACCACGCTTCTGCTACGAAGGGTTTTAAGAAATGAAATCTCTCTTATTCTTTTGATTGAACTTTCTCTCAATCTTGAAAACAAATCAGTAAGTGCTTCCTAGTGAGAATATGTACATGAACTCCATATCTGTTTGGATGTACCTATGTAGGCCACTACGATACTTCAAACCAGGTACCTCTCAGAGTCTATAATACCTATCTTTGTTTGCAAGGTATGGAAGATGTTGGTGTACTCTGGAACCATTTTGTCTCTCTCTTGATGTAGATTTATCTATCTTGTGTATTGGTCATCGTAGTTTCCAACAGGGTACTATTTCTCCTTGAGGGAATAAAAAAAAGTATCTCGAATGTTTTTTGGCCCAAATATTTCAAAATCATCTCCGACATGTTTATCACAGTAAGTTTCCGACCAATCTCTTAAATGGGGAAGGGATTTAAGGAGTGTGAAGGTGATTTTTTCACTGTTGGAAAATTTTTGGACAGAGAAATAATCCTCTAGTAGACTTAACCATTTTTCCAAAGCATCGAAATCTATCTAGCCTTCAAATAAAGGAATATCAAAGTTAACTTATACCTTGAAGGGCATCACACCTCCAAAGTGAGTGTTGGTTGAAGGACCCTCTGTTGTTGTTTCCAGTTGTCGAAGGATCTGGATGAAATTATTCATCATCTCATTCCTCTATCGTGCGATGGATTCCTCAAGAAATAGTTTGATAGTATCTCCTACTCCATTGTCTCTATTTTCTTCTACCATGGAAGTTTTTTTGGGCTGGTGGGAGTGTTCTTCCCAAATCTCAACTAGTTCAAAACCCAACTCATGATATCTCGACCTCGTTGGGGACATGCACCGAGATACAACAAAGAGAAGATTTATTGGATACGAATGATCCAGGATATATTGAGAATGAAATGAGATACAATTGCAAATATAAAAAAGAACACATAAATACAATGAAATCCATATTCTATTAATGAATGGAATACAAAAGGATGTAAAATGAAAAGCACACAAATTAGCTAGAATGGTGGTAGCTTATCATTGAAGAAAGAGATGTGTCAACTAGGCTCATTCATAAGAAGATGATTACAAAGAGGAAAAAAAACCTTTTAACATAAAGGATCAATTAGAAAACCCTAAAATTCTAAAAACCTAACCCTAGAATGTGAAAGACCAAAAGGTTTATGGGCCTTGATGTGGTTAGTTGATACATCAAATTCCCAAGGGATTTAATTTTTCATATGATATTTGTTTGGGGTGCTCAGTATCGTATTGGAAAGGTATATATTAGAATTACACATTCCAAATGTCTGATTACTTGCCTTTAACTATCTACTAAGAATTTACATGTAAAAAAAATGTCGTTTAGGGCCTCAAAACGACCTTGTACATTTGGGACCTAAAACACTATAGAAAAAATACCAACATGTGGAACCATAATGAATTAGTGGAAAAGGTGGGTGGGAAATAGTATCCACCTAGATAAAAAAATTGGAATTACCATGTTCACCTAAGGGATTTAACCTTCACCTAAGAAAATATTGACGGCCAAAAGTAATTGGAAGTATTTTATCTTCCTTTGCATAGAAGAAATTAGTTTATGAGACTTGAATTGATTGTTGAAGTAGTTAAGATTACCTTCATAAATGTACAAGGGGAAGTGGTTGTGTTAGCTGAAGCAGTCAGCCAAAAAGTACCATCGAAGTGCCCCTTTGATTGGAGAGTCTAACTCTCAGATGCTTCAGACAAAATCAAGAGTAGGAAACCTGAGGAAATGAAGGATGTTATAAAAATAAGGAAGCACATGAGAGTATGCATGCGGGTGATATAAAGTGCACAGTAGTAGAATGAATATTTTATGAGGAAAATAGGAATCTTACATAGTGAACATGGGGTTGATCAGAAGAAGAGAAATTTCCCAAACCTGGACTTGAGAAAAGAGGGTCGTGAGTTGGTGTTTGCTAGAAAGAAAAATGACATTGGTAATGGGAGGGTGGTAAGGGACTATATAATAGTTAATGGGTTTCCTTGTGTAGAGGAAATCTAGCTAGGAACGAACCTAGGAAGATTGTGGGGGGCCTGGACTCAATGGGTAAAGGGAATTTATATTATTTCCTACTAGTGAAGGAGAGTAGCCTTCATGATTAAGATCCAAAATTGTGAGCTATCCTGTGAGTTCCCCTAGTGGTATCATGGCATGGCATGGGGTGGTGTGCTATAGAGAACATAAGTGTATTAGATCCTACATTCGTGTGGAACAACCTTCACCATCAGTCATTTGGATAACTGACATTTATTCTGAATAAAGATAAGTATTCTCACTATTCTACATAAAAATATATATGAATGAATGTCAATCCTTGCACTTTTATTTTGTAAGGAATTTTAAATGTGACACATGAATTTTAAGCATGAACGCGTTTATATCTTGGGAATAATCCCAAAAAGGTGACCACCTATTGAATGCATGTATGAGGAACCTAGATATTTCGCATGTGACCCCGTGAAGTCATTATGCTTTGAATGGAAAGTTTGCAGGATATAAAACCTTATTTTCAGGATGGTAGTAGGAGTTATCCCTTTTGTGTTAGGTGCATGGGCCAATGGTCTAGAACCCTTGAACGGAATCCCTGTTAATAGTGGGAGAGAGGTGAAGAATTTATTCACCCAGGGAGTGAAATTGTTCCCCTGAGTTTATCTTCCTCACCCATGGTGAATTCCATGTCGAGATTAGAAGTATGGTCTTTAATTTTCCTGCATGTTGGTGTGGAGGATTTTGAGATGTAGATATAAAATTGAGAGTGAATCTCAAACTTTTTTCGAAGATTGGGTATCAGAAGCACCATAGGACATGCATAACCCTGATTCCAATAGAAATAGCTCGAACATGCGAGCCTGAGTGCGAAAGAGACATTGATATATTAAGGAGCCAGTCTGAGAAGATTTCAATCACATATATTTTCCTAGACCTAGTCTGTTAAGCTAGTCAAAATGTAGGATTCAAAAGGATCTATGAAGTTAGCGTGGTTTGAGTTTCCGATAGGGAGAATTTTGAAGCCACAAGCCTGAACGGGCGAGGGACATCGATATACCACATATATGAACCCAAATAGATATGAACTATCTATTCACCGGGACCCAACTCATTGAAAAAAAATTCAAAGTTTTGTCATGCTTTTTATCTGTTTCACGGGTGGGGGGTTCCACAAATATCTAGGCCCTTGGGTCAGGAAATCCATTAGCCACTAGATCCATTAAGAAATTTTTTCTGGAAGGTCCATTAAAAAATCTAGTTGTGGCTTGTGTTTTCGAAGTGAGTAGTCCAAATGACTAAACACCATGTTCCTCGAGACCCTAAATGAATGTGAGCATTGATATTGTATAGATCCAAGTCATCATATATGTTAGAACCGTGTAGCTTGGTAAAAGTTATGTAGTGTGGGAATCTCAAATATATATGAACTATCATATTGATTAAAATAGTAACCATTGGATTGCACAGATTCAAGAGATTTCGTTAAGGATTGATTGTTTCAGACAACCCGAGTGAACCTAGACCATTGAGACGAACAAAGTTCGTTGACACAAGAATTATCCAAAATACTTGGAATATAACATAATAATCCATGTAGGAATAATGTATAAAATATGAATCGATAAGATGAGATACAATTGAGAATGAGGGCTCGTTTATATACCCACGCAGGGGTGCCCTTAACCAATAGTCATGTCCTTTGAGACATGTCCTTTCATTATTAATAGTTATTATTCATTAATTAATTATTATGTTATGAATATCTATTTTATATGTATATTTATGTTCAAAACATTGTCTTCCCTTTAAAAATGCTTTGTCCTGAAAGAATACTTTATGGAAGACTTATCTCTTGCTCTAGCTTATAATTATTGTCTCCTGATTCTTCATTCTTGAGTTAGTAATCGTTTAGGACTCGAGACAATAGGATCTTCTAAGCACTGAGCAGAACTGTCGAATTGTAAAGGAGTCTTCCCATCCTAATTCGATCTTCTGCGGATTTGGGTTTTTATAGGGTTCCGAGAAAGAACTTGGTACATTTCTACTCCCATGATCGCTTCTATTTTGACCCTCACTTGTAGTGGAAGTAATATTCTTTGACATAGCGGTTATTTGTTTATGTGGATACATTGATTGGCTGAAGTATCGACTTTTGTGATTAGGATGTTGATAAGGCATCCTTGCAACTTGATCTTTATTTCTTATACTTGCATTTTTTTTCTTGATTAACTTTTGGAATTGAGTTTTCTTGATATCTCTGGCTTGTTTGTACCTCGACATTTGAAATCATATTTACATCAGCTGGATTTGCATCCTTTTTAGTTGTAAGGTTGATTGGGTCTATCATCATTTCCTTATCCACTAATGATGTTTTGCGATCTAGTTTTTCTTGTAAAGTCTTCTTATCATGCTTCAACTTTTTAATTTGTGTTAGTAAATCTTGATTATGAACCCTCAGGCATGAAATTTCTTCTTCATCTTCTGATTTGTTGACTTTATTTATAATATTTCGATTCTCGGGCTTTTCATCTTTCATCTTTTTAATTTGTTCAAGCAAATTTTGATTAAGGTTCTTCAAACAAGAAGCTTCTTCATCCTTTCCTAATAATTTCTTCCTGGGATCTTGATTCTCTTGCTCCAACTCCTGGACACATTGTTTTGTATCCCTTGACTTCTTAATTTGAGTAAGAAGTTTTTCACTATGATTTTTTAAGCGAGATATTTCTTTTTTTTTATCAGAAATAACTTCATCATATTCTTTTTGCATCTTTGATATCGAGTTCTGATTATCTGGAAGGATCACCTTCGAGATATATTTAAATTCTTTTGATGAAGGTGTTATCGATTTTAACCTCATAGAAATGTCTTGAAGAGTCATCATCTTCTTTTTATAGGGAAAAGTCACAAACTTTTTTTCTATGTTTAAAATGAAGGTACCTAGTTTTGTTAGCTAGTGTAACCCAAGAATGATGTCAATCTCTTCTTGAAACATAGTTGTAATATTGAATTGAGATATATATTCATAATCATCAATTGTTACTTGCAAGTCTTTAATTTCATATTTTCTCTTGCAAAAAATATTTGTCTTTTCACTTATGTTATGCTCCGAAATAAATAATTGATTCGCCAAATTAATATTAATAGAATTATCATCCTGGGTCATGTTGATAACGATTTTAACCTCTCTTCCTTGAATAATCCCCTTTAATGTAAACAACCCGTAAGTTGAAATGCGACATCCTTCATGAAAAAATCTTACATTCATCATTTTAGACTCCATTTTGTTTTTTGTTGCAAATTTACGGTAAATAATACTTTGATTATGGAGGTTATATATCTCTTTGATAATTTAAACTGGATCCCTTGTAATTCCTTGTAACTCTTTAATATCATCTTCACAATTTTCGAAATAGTCCTTTCACTTAGTACACATATCTTTGACTTTTTATTAGATATCATCCTCCTTTAATATTTTCTCTTATACTCCTTTTTAATAAAAATATTCTTATATATATAAACTTTTTCCTTTTTATATCTTTTAATGGCCTCTTTTATCTCTCTTTGATATTATATGTATATTTTACTTCTTTGAAACTTGGTATTTTTTAAACTTGTGATAGCCCTCACGTTTTCTTTATTTATTTTTAACATTGACTATATAACCCTCTTGAGACCCTTATTTTTTTTAATATACTATTGAAAAAATATGTCAATAATCATTAACCCTCCCTTAACAAATTGAAATCCTCGATCATTTTTGGACCCACACAACTGTATGAATGTACGGAAACGGCGTACGGAATTTTCAATTTAATTGGACGGTTATACGAATTGGCAATGGATGGTACAGACACGAAGACTGATAATTAAAATGGATGGTATAGAAAGATGACTGTAGCGATCGTACAACTTACTGTGCCTGTACGATTGCACCAATTGGTATCTAGAAGATTTTTTGAAGGTGGAGGCAGTATAACCAAGCACAGATCTGGATTTTTAAAGGCGGTTGGCTATACAGATGTTGTTTTTTTTTTTGCAAGAAACGACCCAAACCTACTCGGAGAGGAACGAACCGAACCTAATTGGATCAGAGAGGAAAGGAGACATTTTGAATGATGCATACAAGTAACTTAATAGTTGTGGCGACTCACACGATGGAAAATTTCTTCAACTCTTGACACTCTACTCCAACAATAGTGAATAATTCAGATGGTAGCGTACACTTTCTTTGACTCATGCCTTTTATTTAAAGGTGGATCACTATCATTACTTTTGTTACTAGTAGACTGTGTTTTTACTCGAAATTTTGTTTTGTTTGTTTTTATCTTCCTTGGAATCGATTTGGAAAGTTTACCTACAGGAATTGATAGCTCAATGAAGATTATTCACAGTGGATTTTAGAACTTGATTGATGTCAATGGTGGCTAGTTCGATTTGACAAGGTTGTCGTTGTGGTAGTGTATTTGCAGTTGAGATTATTCTAGCAGCAGAATACTTCTTTCACATAATTTATGGACTTTTAACACCAAATGTTACTTGATAAAATAGTGTTTTCAGCAGTGGACAATGAGTGATTTGCATATACTTTTAATTTTCTAGTTTACTTTATTCTTCATTCACTATAATTTCTGATGATTTTAGTAATTGTTGGTAGTGGTCAAAGACCAGAGAACAGAGAAACTTTGATAAAATGTAGTGGTAGCCAATGTCCTATAGTGACGTTGCCACAAGCAACAAAATTTTGACCAAAGGTCTAGTGGCCACGGGCCGAGATAAAAAATGAGCCTCTGATATGAAATGGGATGAACAAAGTTCGCTCACACAAGAATTATCCAAAATACTTGAAATATAACACAATAATCCATGTAGGATAATGTATAAAATATGAATAGATAAGGTGAGATACAATTGAGAATGATGGCTCGTTTATATACCCATGCCGGGGTGCCCTTAACCAATAGTCATGTCCTTTCATTATTAATAGTTATTATTTATTATTTATTATGTTATGAATATCTATGTTATATGTATATTTATGTTCATAACAACCATTCGATTGGATGATTGAAAATTAGATTCATCAGGAGTAGGGTGTTTGAGAGAAATCGTTCAAAATGTTTGGTTGGGGATGGACGACTTTCATCTCGAGCAGGATTATTCCCCATTGATATCCAAGCACGAAAATATAGAGACCATCGATCTCGGTGGGGTTCCAATTGTCCAAAGTTGTTGAGGTGAGTTTTTCTTTTGTTGAGTCCCACATTGAGTTCCTATCAAGGTTTTCCTTGACTTTAGACTTGGTTCATGCCACGTTAGATGGAATGCCACTTCCACATAAACACACTCATTCCTTCCCTACCAAATAGCATAAATGACAGGTATCCACATGGATTCCACGTGGAGGTGAAGTGGTAGTACGTGGTTTCACATGGAAATTTAAAAAATCATAAATATTGATCCTGAACTTAGATTTTAGCATGTTTATAGTCATTGGAAATATATCAAAGAGTTGATTCCATCTAAGGTATTAGATCTATGAAATAATATTGGCGGTAAAAGAGGAAATTTTGACATCCCACCAACCTAAGTATGGTTTATGGGGTCAAGTGTGCAACATGATTTGACTAATAGTGTCTTGATGTTTCAACACATAGAAGATATTGAGAAGAGATGAACAAAAACAAGAGTTTGGTATGACTAGACAATGGAAGAAACCTCACAAATTAGGAATGGGAAATCAAATGAGAGGGGTTATAGATACTTGTCCAGACTTGGAAAAAATGGCGAGGAGCATGAAGGATGAACAGGGAAGCTATAGGGATGAAAATGAAAATATCATTAGATCATGGGAAAAGAAGATTAAGTTAAATGTAGTACTACTACAAATTTTGTCTAAAATTCAAAAGCATTTACACTAAGGACCAATTGCTAGCAATGTAGGAATACAATGTAATGGAAAGTGGCAAGCCCATCAAAAATACAAAAGCATGGGCCAACACACAGTAAAATAAGAAAGAGTTCCTCAAGGAAGAGGCACATGAGTGCCAAGAGGAACAAAATCAAAGCATATTCTTTAGTAGAATTATCCATTGGGAGAACCATTATAGAAGAGCCATCTAGCAGTGAGACTGGGTCAAGTGTCCCGAAGAAAACTAAGATGAGACATTCCTAGAGTTCCTTGAAAGAGGAATTAAAGAAAGCAAAACCACCTAGATTTGATAGATAAATTAAGAAAGGAGAGGAAGCAAAATCCTAGATACTAGAATTAAAGAAGAATTTTCTAGTACATAATTAATCAGAAAATACGAAGGAAAATGTATCTATCTTCAATTTGAATGGGGGAGCTTCCATTTGGAGGGAGCACATCAAGAATATAATGGGACTGAAGGAGTGTAAGTTAACCTGGAAACAATTTGAAAAGTATTTCATAAAAGCTTACCTATCAAAGAAGTATTATGATGGTAAGGTCAAGGAGATCCATGAACACAAGCCAGGACAACTTATCACAGATGTTTATGCAAAGAGGTCTTTATAATTGTTATTATATTTCCCTTATCTTAAGGATGAGAAATTGAGAATACATTACTTTCTTAGTGGATTACCATAGTCCTATCAAAACATAATTTAGTTTTATGGGCCTAAGAATCTAGAGGATGCCAACATAAAGGGAAACTACTTTTATGAAAAATATAAGCATAGGCATGAGCCTCTTAAGTACTGGAAAAAGAGGGACAATTACACTTTCCAAAAGAAGGGATTCAAACCATCCCATTATAAAAATACAAAAATAAGTGCTCAGTCCAGTCACCCTACAAGAAATTTTCACCAGTAGAACTATCTATCTCAAATTGGGAATAAGCCAGTAGAACCCACAAAGGAGAAAGTGGAAGAATATAAGAAAGGACATCAATAATGTTGGGATTTTGGAGAGCCACATCTATTGAGAGACCTCCCTCATAGGAATCTTGATAATAAGAGAGTCTACAATGTTCAAGAGCCTACCACTGTCAATGATGTAACCATAAATGTGCCACAAATTTATGCAACTGTCAAGAGTCATCATGCATATGACCAAGCTTGAGTGGTGGATCTAGAAGGTATAATTTCCAGCCAAACCATTTCAATTTTGATTGACCTCGGTTCTAACCTTAGTATATTTATCCCCATGTTCTTGAAGTATGTGTCTTACATAGAAGAAAGAATGCAAAATCATGGTTAGTTCAACTAGCCACAAGGACCAAGAGGAATGTGAAAAATATGATTGAAGCCTACCCTTTTAAGATGATTGTACTGCATAAACAAGCAATTATGAACTTGCTTCCTTTGGGGTCATATTACATGCTGATAGGCATGGATTGGTTGGTTGCCCATAAAGTAAAAATGGATTGTTTTAAGAAGACATTGGATTGTGAGGATGATGATGGAAACAAGAGGGTGTTATAGGGCATCCAAAATACATAATTCAACCAAGATGAATGTTAAAATGACACATAAAAATTGAGGAAAATCGTAATCGAATAGATCCTTTGATGAGTGTCACATTGCAGCATAACCATTCCAAAAGAATGTAATTCAACATAATTCCACCAACATGAACATCAAAAGGTGACATAGACATTAACAAACATAAAAAATGTGACACGATCCTTTATGAATGTCATAATGCCATAGAACCAAGGTGAATATCATAATGCATCATGTCCATTTAGGGACATCGCACCAAAACAAAACCCTTAAGGAAGGTCACATGGTGACATACCCCTTAATGAAAATCAAAATGTGATGTAACCATTGAGGAGAATTGAAATTTGACATAATTCAATGAATATGAATATCACAATGCGACATAATCATTGGGGAGCACTAGAATTCTACATAACCCTTGAGGAACGTCACAATTTGACATAACTCTTGATGGACATTGTAATGAAACATAACCATTGAATAACATAGAAATTTTACATTAGTCAACTAAGATGAACATCACAATGGGAAAACACCATAGTAAACCATGGTTAAACATAATCAACCATAATAAACCAAATTCATCCAAATCAACCATAGTGAACCATATCCAGCTAATGACAACCATGGTTAACATAAGTCATCCATAATGTCGCAATGTGACATTACCATAGTAAACCATGGTTAAACATAATGAATCAAAGTCAACCATAATCAACTAGAGTAAACCATAATCAACCAAAGTCAACCATAATTAACCAGAGTAAGCCATAATCAACCAAAGCCAACCATAATCAATCACACTCAATATAATTCAACAATATTCTGCGATTTATGATCACACCAAAACCCTTTAGAAATGTCGTAAGGTGACATAACCCTAAATGAATGTTGCAATGTGATTTAACCATTTAGGAACATTTCAATTCAATATAACTCATTGAAGATGGACATCGCAATGTGAGATAATCATTGGGTAACATCACAGTTGAACATAACTCATGGGAAATGTTGCAATGTGATATAACACTTTATGGTCATTGGAATGTGAAACAATCATTAAGGAATGTAGCAATTTGACATAATTCAACCAAGATGAATGTCACAATGCTACATTACCATAGTAAACCATGGTTAAACATAATCAACATGGTAAACCATAATCGACCATGGCTAACCATAATAAACATCGTCAAACATAGTCAACCAAATTCAACCAAAGTAAATCATGGAAAAATAAAGAATATTATATTTAACATAAGTCAACCATGATGAACATCGCATTATGAAATAACCATTCGTGAATGTTACAATCTAACCTAACCATTGAGGAACATAACAATTCAACATAAGTAAACCATGATAAATGCCACAATGATACATAACCAGTAAAGAAAATTACAATCTAACATATCTTTTCATGAACATCACAATGTGATATAACCCTTCAAAAAACTACAATTCAAAATAATTTCACCAAGATGAATGCCACAATGAAGCATAACCATCGAGGAACATAACAAATGTGACATAAGCCTTTATGAATTTTGCAATGTGACATGACCATTGAGGAAACCATTGAGGGATTTATCAATTTGACATAAAACAATGTAGATGAAAATCTTAATATGAGATAATCATTGGGGAACATCACAATCTTACATAACCCTTGAGGAATGTTGGAATTGGACATAACCATTGATGGATGCCACGTTGCGATGTAATCATTGAGGAACATAGAAATTCGACATAATTCAACCATGATAAACATCACAATGTAACATTACCATAGTAAACCATGGTTAAACATAATCAACATGGTCAACCATAGTCAACCATGGTTAGCCACGTCCAACTATGGTCAACCAAAGTGAATCATATTCAACCTAAGATGACCATAGTCAAGCAATTCCAAACATGCTCAACCATAGAAAACCAAACTTGACCATAGAAAACCCATAATAAACCAAAGTCAATCAAGGTCAACCATAATATAACAAACATAAACAAATGATAAGTCGACCATAGAAAACAAAAGTAAACCATAATTTGACCATAGTGAACCATAGAGAATATGTTCACCCATAGTCAATCATAGTCAAACATGGTCAACCAAATTCAACCATGGCCAATAATAGTTAAACATAGTCACCCATGGTCAACCAAATTCAACCATAAAATTCCATGGTTGACCAAAGTTAATCATAGTCAAACATAGTCACACATAATCAATCATGGTTAACCAAATTCAATTATGGTCAACCATGGGAAACCATAGTCTAACGTGGGAAAAACCATGGTTAACCATACTAAAATATAATATATATTTAAATATTATTTATATTTATATTTTAATTCACAAATCTACTAATCCTCCCCACACATGTTGGCCATGAACTAGCACAACCATAGAATTAAAAGTGTTTGATACATGTCGATATACACCATTAGTTTAAAAAAGTGGAAAATGGTGTCCATCGATGTATATCAACCACTTTTAACTATGTGGTTATGATAGTGGTGTAGGTATTAATCCTGGATTTTTTTATTCACCATAGTGCTAGATGAGATGGGAAGAGGAAACCTCGAATATGCATTCTTTAAACTTAGAATTTTGATTTCAAAATTTACAAAATTTCTCAACCATGTTCAAAACAATTAATTGTGATTGCACCATCCTAAGATAGATATTTAAGTGTCCACTTGAAATGACACATTAAAGTTGGAATCATTGTGAGAGGGAGTATATCTTTATAGATCCAAGGGATAGTATTAGAGACTTGTAAGGAGAATCCACATGACATTTTCAAGAGTATAGTTTTTGGGATCCAATTGAGAGCCCTAGAAAGTTGTAGGGAGGAGACAGAACTACAAATTTTCAATAAAAAAATATGCTAAAAATAATGCTATCTATGGAAAGAAAGAACTTCTACTCATGTTTTAGTGTCACATTTTCAATATATATATAATGTCTTCCTACTATTCCTTTTAGGCTTATAATTGAGAGAAATTTTAGGATGAAACTTATTACTAATTGATATTCAAACTAGTTGGAACTTAAAATGATTTCCTCACAATGGATATTGTCTAGATTGTATCACTTTATAATTTTTCATCTATCTTGGTACTTTTTGGGTTGAAAAATTGGAGGAAGTGGCTTGCATGGCCCATTTTAGCAGCAAGCCCTAGTTTGGAGATTTGGGGTATGAAACCTTCCATATCCATTTTGAGTCATAAAAAAACATTTTTTAGGGATCAAAATTTATTTTTAATCATATCTCTCAACCCCTTGACTCTATTCTACACATCGATACCTTTCCAATGGTGAAAAATTCACCTCAATTGGAGCTCATATGCAGAAGTTATGCTTCTTGCAAGTTGACCTACCTTATTAACCACCATGGTATGAGTGGATGTCATGCCAAGGCCCATTAATCACACATGTGAGGCTATCCATGTGTGTAATTTTAAGAAGATTATAGAAGGTCAAAAAACTTATCACTAATTGAGGGTTGAGGATGCAAAAACCCTAACTCTAGATGACTATCAAGCTATGATAAATATTGGGCCACTAGAAAGATGAGGGGTTTCATTATTTTGTATTGTATGTGTTCCATAGTTGAGCATATAATTCAAGGAGTGTGATTTTAGCACATAACATAGGTAAGAAGAAGATTCTATGGTAGCCATTCATACTATAGAGCCACATGCAACTCCACAATGAGTGCCCATCTCTTTGTATTTGCATTTTCATAATTGAAGAAAACAAAGAAGAGCATAGACCTCACCTTCTAGACAAGTTTTCTTATGTGTGGAGTTTCCTTTGATATATCTTGTGTTCAATTGTTTGGATGGGGTGTATATTTATATGTTACTTCATTTTAATATTCAATTATTTTCATAAATTCGAGCAATAAACTAGTAATAATTAATCAAGGCTCTAAGAGAAATAAATTGCATAATCTACGATTTCAATGGAATATCCACGACGGTTTGTAGATCAAGAGATAACATGAGATGACTTTGAATTAAGTGATGGTTTCTCTATTCGTTGTAAATAAATATATATTGGGCTCGAAAGTTGATTTCAATTTTGTTTTGAAATTGTATTAAAATAATTGATGCAATTTATTTCCACTAGGCTCGTAAATTCATTACAATTTTGCATGGAAAGTGTATCATAGTACTTGAAGACAAGTGGTTTCATTTATCAATGTATATCAATTATTCTTAATACAATTGTGTTAATAATTAATATCTAATTACTCTCCAGATGATTATGGTTTCATTTATCAATGTATATCAATTATTCTTAATACAAATGTGTTGGTAATTAATAGCTAATTACTCTCCAAATGATTATACTAGTTTGATAAAAAATAATAAGGAGCTAAAATAAAACCTTCAACCTTTTCTGGTTAGAATTTATCCTAATAAATGGTTGGAATGGAATCTCCAACATTCTCTCCTTATCTTTTGAATTTTCCTTAGTCACTAGCACTATACGTAGTCATTCGCCTTCAAAGCACAAATTATAATTAGTAAGTGATTGAATGCACGGTGATTATATACTTGTTTGATAAGAAATGATAAACAATGAGAAGAAAATATTCTTCCATATTCTTGGAACTTCTCTTGTAGTGATCAATCTCCTTATCTTGCCTTGTGGTTATCATTGGTTGTGATAAACTTGATCTCGTCATTAAAGACATATTAATTCAAGATCAATTCCAAACCATCACGAAATTATATATATAGGCTCATAGGGAAAAGGTAATGATACACTTTGTGATATATATGTAGTAAATTCCCATAATTTCAAAGGAGGACTCTACTTACATTAAATTCTCATAAAAAAGATAACCATCGTATGAGCATGGGTATCGATACCGTTTTCATGTATCCAACACCAAGCCTATAAAAGCATTCGAAGAACTTTGCTCTGATGCATATATCCATATAGAGTAGCCATTGTTCTTGATGGTGCAAAGGTATGCCATTAAACAAATAACTAAAGGCATAATACTAATTTATGGTTATATAATTATCATTTTTAACCATCTGGAAACCATTCTTGTAATCATACAAAACACTCTTACAATGTAATGGCTTTTTAGGGATTTATTACAATGTCATGGAAGTGTAATAAATATCAAAATTGAAGGTATTTTATAGTCCATAATGTTAATTGGCCAACTTTTTATGGCCTTATTTTCCCTATCAATGGCCATCTCGATGCCTTATAAGCTACAATCAAATAATTAGCCTAGTATGAAGCTAAACATAGCTCAGATCCACAAATTAGTCAACAAAACTCTGATACAAACTTTAAATCCATAAATTCCTCCTAAGGACCCTAAAATCACTCAACTTCACTCTTCTAGATCTGTCCTATTTAGGAAATCTCAATTAGATTCTAATCTTTCACAACTAATTACATTAATATCTAGAAACCAACCATTTTCCTCCTTAACAATATCACTCTTCTAGATACAAGCACATAAAATCAAGAAATACAACATTTCATTAGGGAACCAACTCCCTTAGTAAACTTTGAGAGACCCCCTAGGTCTTCTCCTTAGGTCTTATAATTGGGAGTTCAGATACTCCTGCATCAGACTCTTGAGGTTGAAAGCATTCATGATCTTTTGATCATGTGTTCCATAAGCTGATGAAATCCTCCTAGATCCCAAAATTGAGTTTGTATTTGTCCAAATGCCTTCCACTCATGTTGATGTTGTACATTTGTTTTTTGCTAGTCCATTCCTTTCCTTTCAATTGGATGCAAATTATGATTGATCATCTCCTTTTCCACACGACTTCTCCATCTGGACTATTTCATCATCAACTCCCATAACCTTTCAATAACAAAATCAAATTTTTTTGTCTTCATCTCTTGAAACCCCTTTCCGTCTTCATAAACATCTCCTTGGGCTGTGTATCCTTGTTGTAGTTTATTTTTGTTGTTTTCCATTGGTTGTATTACATTTTCAATTCCACACATTTAGCTATTCTCAAGGCTTTGAGAATATGCATGTATCCAATAACTCACATTACTTAGTTCCATTCTTAAGTTATGGAATCTTTCCTGCAAATTTTGCTCTTGAATTTGATTAAAACAACAAATCAAAATCAAATTATTCATACCTTCACTTACCATTCTCCAATAAAAAATAGATTCCTTATCCAATTTCATCTTTACTTCTCTGTACTCTTGTGTATCCCAATGCAACATTTCATCAACTGAATTATCTTCAAGCCAATTCATTGGTTCGTTTGTGTTTTCAAAATTTTCAACACACTCAACATCTCTATCATCCTTCTCATTGCTTCTGTGGAGAAACGTTTCCTCAATCTCAAACATAATATAATTTTGAATGTGTCCTCCTCTGATGCCATGATAAGGAAATTCCTCCGTCATCATACTCTCGAAAGATTTCCAATCTTCATAACCTGCATACATACACCAATTTTCATATTTAAAACTACAAAATTCTGATGTTTCCATCTTCATCACGTGTTTCTCTAAACACTCCATGCCTTCTTCTAGGTTCTTTGTTGAAGGTAAAATATCTCTAGTTTTCTGACCAATACTCTAATCCTCCACTGGCCTATTTGGTGAAGTTTTATTATCTCCATTTTCTTGAGATAATTTTAGCATCACATCATCCTTTAGTGTTTGGATACCTGCAAAAACAATTTTCTGGGATTTCTTATATGTCTCCAACTAGTCAATGGGACTTTCAACATCATCCTTGAGAATCAATTTTTACTCAGCTTCACACCAATGAACTTCTCCATCTTTCTCCATCTTTATAACAATTTCAAAAAAAAAAATCATCCTTATTATCCCTTTGTCCTAAGCATTTCTTTAGACTTCCTTTGTCATCAATAGAATTGAAATTATGTGGTGCTATTATGCCTCTAGAAAGCATATCTCCTCGTTCTTCATACTTTATGACAGTCTCAACTAACTATCTAGTTTAATCCTCTACAACCACATAGAATGGGTTAAAATAAAAAAATATGAGGGTTAGTATCCTCATCCAACTCCTCTATCAACACATCATCATGTTGACATGAAATCTACAAAGAGTTGATGAGACCTTATGCAAGTCTCTCTTTTTCTTCATATCCTTCTCCAAGGATATCTCCTTCCTCTGGTTCACAATAAAAAATCTTCATCCCATACTCAACTGCTCTGAGTTCCTCTTTCAGTTTGACATAAATACTCTACCTCAACCTTGTCTGCAACAATTTCCATCTCACCTTCTTATATCTTAGTATCCAACCATACCATTGGTCTTTCTCACCTTCATCTAGCAAGTTTTCTATCACACTGAGTCTTTCTTTCAACTCATCCAACTCTCTATCAAAGTATTCTTGACTCATCCCTTTTATGCCATTTGTCTTGGCATCCTTCCTCTTTCTATTGATGTTGATTCCTTCATGACTATTAGTAGTAATCTTCTCTTCCTTCTTCTGTGGACTCTCCTTTCCCACATGTGAGCTGCAAGAAGCCTCCTTCATCTCTCTGTAATAAGTCTCCTTCTTGTTACCAATACCAAGTCATCCTCTTGGCATCCACTTGGTTCTTTGCAACATAACCTTTTTTTTTATCACTCCTGCTCATCAATTTTTAAAGATTCTTGGCTTCTACATTCCATCTACTCACTTCATCTCCTCTTGAGAACCTATGTTGTTCTCATGTCTCAACAACTTACTTGTTGACTCTTCCACAAGAATTTATTTGCAATAAATTTCACTCTATAGCTTCCTTGTTGTACCATGGTGCTATTATTTTCATCCACAATACATTTTAGAACAAATCAATTTACAAATTTTACCTGAGAGATCTTTCTCCATGATCTCATTTCTCCTTTTTGATGGAAATCCTAATCAAATCCCAAATCTGAACTCAATTTCCACCTCTGCTTCCTACAACTCTACAATTTTGCATGCATCTCCAATCTTTGTAAAGAACATCAATGTTCTTTCGTCTCTCAACTCAGTCTTTGCAATTTACCAATTCTCTATCTACAACAATAGCATTCCAATCCCAAAGAGAGTGACTATGCTCTAATATGAAAATGATGAACTTATTGGTCAAAACCCACAGTCAATGGAAACCTTACGTTTAGGCTACACACTAAACCATCAAGGGGTGTCCAAGGACAAATACTTTGCAGGTCACACACATTGTCATCCACTACCACCTGAGGCTATTAGGGAGACCTAAAATACCTTAAACCTCATGCTCACTCTTCTCATACGACCTTCACTCATGACCATAAACTTACAGATCAATCACTTTTGCATTTAGTACCAATCTACGCATTAATTTCCATCGTTGAACCTTGTCCATACGACCAAAATCCAGGACCAAAGGATACTTTTTAGGGACTGGGTACCTAGCTCCTATCATAAGGCCATGGACCCCAAAATATACCACAAGTTGACACATGGTTTTACAATCGATGACCCATATCATTTCGAGGGGTCCACCCTATGTTAAAATCCTCGCAATTTTTCTTAATGAAATGCATGTCCACCGTTGATCTTTCCCATGGTCAGATGGTTGGATCTGCATCGCACAACTCTTCAAATAATTTACATCTACGGTGATGTTTTAATCAACACTTGGATGAACAGTCAGAATCGAACTCGCCTTCTTCAATGAGATTTGACGATCCTCATTTAATCACCTCACGATCCGACGATCAACATTAATGTAACTCCACAATACTATACCTCTATGTTTCTCCACAATCCAATGGATGTCGTTCATCGCAATCCCGATCGAATGGCTTCTGTACTTAAGTTTTGTAGCTATTTTTATATAGAACCCTTGTCAGGGATGATTTTAGAGATGGAAATTTATTTTTAAAATGTAGAAACTTTGGGGGATCTTACTAATCTTTCATATGCCACCTATAAAATGTTTGGCGATATTTTTGTAAAAATATTCAAATTTCTAAGGATTTTGTATATTTTCTATAAAAATTCGGGTCAATCATTTTATCCTATAGAATTTGGGCAAATCAGTTTTTGGGAAAACCATAGAAAATTATCCCATGAGTGATATTTATCCCCTAAAATCACCCTTAACCCTTGTTCTGACGAATTCTTCTAAGATTTATTCATTACACGTCTCTGGCTAAAACGTTCTAGGATTCAATCAAGATTTACCTCCCTTCGTTGAATTCATAATTTCACAACATTAAGATCATTAACCCTTACAATGGTCAATGATCATTGTATCGCCGCCTTCAAATTCATCTTATTATGTGACGATTATCCCTGTAATCCACAGAGTTGATCAACCTGTAAAATTACACCTTATGGGTGAGTTCAATTATTGTTTCATTATAATATACGTAATCACATCAAAAACATGCCATCTTCAAGAATAACAAACTCCACAATAATGAACAGAGACTCATTTCATGTAAGTTCAAAACAAATATTCTTATTTAATCTATTCATCAAATGCACATAACCTGTACATAATTTTACATAAGGCTTCCAATGCCTCTTTTCCTGGATCATGTCGACATGCCTCTTTTCCTCCCCCTTTGGCCTCAATTCTTCCTTCAATTAGCCACCTTTCTATGGCCTGATATTCCCTATCAATGGCCATCTCGATGCCTTACAAGCTACAATCAAATAATTATCCTAGTCTGAAGCTAAACATAGCTCTGATCCACAAATTACTCAACAAATCCCTACTACATACTTTAGATCCACAAATTCCTCCTAAGGACCCTAAAATCACTCAACTTCTCTCTTCGAGATCTGTTCTATTTAGGCAATCTCGATTACATTCCAATCTCTCACAACTAATTACATTAATATTTAAAAACCACCATTGTTCTCTTTAACAATCTCACTCTTCTAGATACATGCACATAAACTAAAGAAATACAACATTTCATTAGGGAACCAACTCCCTTAGTAAAATTTGAGAGACCCCCTAAGTCTTCTCCTTAGGTATTAGATTTGGAAGCTCATATGCTCCTGCATCAATCAAAATTTTCCACCTTGCAATTGCGAACAATAGTGTTGACAATCTTGAAATGGGTGTAATAAAACATGTAGAGGGAGTCTTTCACCAATTTGATAAATATTTCCTAATGGCTACTAAAAACATAGGAGTAACAGTTTTCTACCTACTAGGGGATGTCACTTCCCCATTGGTGAAGAGTTGCTTCCCTTTGAATCTCACTTCGGGTGGTTTCATGTAGAAAAAAGTTTGTATAATAATAATAAACATTAAACAGTTTGAGTGAAATTAATTGTTAAGAACATGTGTTTCCTCATTGGAGGTTATAGGTTCAAATACAAAGGGGTTAGGGTATCCACACCTTCATAAACTTTAGTAGTCAATTCACAATTCACTATGCAGAGGAGATCCCTTGTGCTACAAACATAAGGGTCTCATACACCAATTTGATGTCTCGCTTGACCATGACCTTAAAAATATATTAAATAACATTATAATTCTTATTCATATGCATTCAATTAAAACAAATAAACTACAATAATACATTAGTAGAAACAATTTGTTTATATATTTTTCATATAAAAACAAAAAACTTCTAACAACTTAAAAATATATTAAATATGAGTATAATCCTTATTCAATTAAAAGAAATAAACTACAACAGATTAGTAGAAACAATTTGTTTATATATTTTTCATATAAAAAAAAACTTTTGAGAACTTCAAAATAGATTAAATATGAGTACAATCCTTATTCATATGCATTCAATTAAAACAAATAAAATACAAAATATTAGTAGAAACAATTTGGTTGTATTAATAAGGCAAATGAACAACAAAGGATCAACAAAAGAAGTTTGGTTGCATTCATTTAATAGAAAATTAGTAAACCCTAATTTTATTTGTGCTTTTGAGTGCACTCCACTCCACTTAGCTAATACACAAAAGATAAAATCCATTGGACTTAACAATATTACACGGAGAATTAATAAACTAAAAGTTCATTTCATTTCCATAAGGACATAACTTTAGTGGTCTTTGTGGTTTCGGTGAGAACCTAGATGAAAAATTTACATATTTGTGGGTTTTTTAATACAATAATGTAGATTTATCGGAATTGAGGATTTATTAAATATTGAGAAAAATGTAGATTTATCGAATTGAGGATTTATTAAATCTGAGAAAGACAAAAAAAAAAAAAAAAAATATATATATATATATTCAATTTTTTTGGTGTTTAAAAGACTTCAAGTTAATATGAATCCTTTTGGTGTGCTACACATATATGCTTGGTATCATGTATCTCACCATTGATAAAGTTGGTTGAAAAAAAAAAACCAAAAAATTTGCCAAAAAAAATTACCTCAAATTCTTCTTCTCCTAATAGTTTAGATGATATTCTTCTTCTCCTAATAGTTTAGATGATATTGTTTTAATATTGTTACTTTGATTTATAAAGACACTCGAATGATTATTATTTATTTCGCATTGCATTTATTATTATATTGGGATGACACATATTGACATCATCGTTACACTTTACAATCTCTTCAATATTGAAGTGTAAAATGAAACTCACTTCTCCTCATCCATTCTATTGCATTATAAGGTAGTAATGAAACATGTTGAGTGATGTAGAGATGTTCATTCTCACGAACCTTTATGGTAACCAAAAACATATATGTCCTATTATAGTGGATAAAATCTTCATGCCTACTCATTACTTTTTTAATTTCCATCATGTCCTTATGTTCCATGACTGCACCCACAATGCTTGATCATAAAACCAAACAAACGAGACCAAAAATGTCAAAATAAAGTCAGGAATAATTACATACACCCAATTGGTGATACCATAGAGAGGGAAAATCTATGTTTTCTTTGGTGGGATTGTAGAAATTGGTAAAGTAAATAAGGGCCTATGTCAAATTTTCCTCATAGTCTGCTTCATGATAGCTTCATGAAGACTTTTGTAAGTGGGCCTAATGAAGGGATGAAACAAGGATGAATAATGTCCGCAAAGAGGAAATTCAAATCCATGCCAATACTAAATCTTTGATAGAGTGCCAAATTCAAAGAGGACACGCTCTAGACAATAACACAAAATAGGGCCAGAAAATCCAGGGAACCATAAGAGCTATAGGATTGAAACCATTCCTAAAATAAATAGGCCACCCTTTCCCCAAGTAGAATGTACAATCCAGGATTCCAAACAAAAAACTGAAGGAAAAGCGTGAAAATCACAAGAATATTATACTCGTAGAGATGTCGACCAAGATGGTTGTTATTCCTGAGTCCCCCATGATGCACTATCCCACCATGCCTATCCCTTCCCATACCCAATCATTCAATAATCTGAATCTGAATAAGGGATCACATGCAAGACATGGTGGTGGTTGTCCTCTACACTCTTATTCTAAAATAATGGAGGTTGGTTGCATATTTTTCTTGATATGTGATCTGGATTTATGAGCATAACGAAATGAATAACATACTAAATATAATAACACAGAGATACAGAGAACAACAACAGATACCCAGTGAACAATAATTTATATTGAATAAATAAAATAGGCTGAAATTGTAAAACTGCATAACTAAATACAACTTGCTCGAATGGTGGTAGTTATCTCTGAGAAGAGATGTGGATGCTACGTGCATCAGTTTAAGAAGAATGATTAAAATGAGGTTCCAGAGGCATTTTAAACATTACTAATGAATGCCAAAACCCTAAACATCCAAAAACATAACCTTAGGAGATGAAATGCCAAAAGTTATGTGGGCCCCGATGGGTAAGTTGGTACCTCAACTTCCCGTCGTTGTAACTTTTTCATACGACCTCCGTTTTAGGCATGCAATAGTTCGTTGGAAAGGTATTTTCGAGAAATACACATTATGCCATCAAACTCTAAGACTTCCTATAGTTTGACTGTGGTAAGGCAAAAAAACATTGTTTAGGGCTCCAAAACGACCCTGAAAGTACAAAAATATGTACTGACATGAAAGATTCCACAATAAACCAGTTGGAATAGTTGGGCGACCACCAATATCCGCCTACATGATTTTTAGGGATTCAAGATAGCCTCGAAAGTGAAAAACCCACAATTACAAAGAAATTTCGTTATTACAAAAAAACATGTTGAACTAAAAACTATCAAGAGGAGCCTGTTGGAACAGGTGGATGGCCACCAATATCTAGTTGGATCAGTCCTCCCCCCTTAGGAAGCAATGGTCTCCATTGCATTGAGTGCCCCCATCAAGTGAGGAAATTTCTACTGAATTTGGCCCCGGGTGAGCCACTTGCCTTGGTGTAGGAGATACCCTACCTTGACAACTCGATAAAGTTGGATCCTCTGCTAGAGAGTTCCATTAACCTGTGTGTTCACTATATGATCAATGGATTCTTGTTCCATGAAGTCGGGGTTGAAATATGTTTGTTTCAACTATTCTACTATCTCTAAGGTGTCTAATAATGGTGGAAAATATGGTCAGAGGAGGTCCACATTGAACACTGGGTGCAAGCCAAGGAAGGGGGGATTGTTGAGCTCAAGAGAATTGTCACCCACAACCTTGGTGATAGTGTAAGGCCCATAGAAAAGTGGATGGAGATTCTGATGGGGCCCTGTAAGGCATTCTTTCTACAAATGTAACTAGACATTATCTCCCACCTGAAACTTTTGCAGTACCCAATGTTTATCATGGCGTTGCTTGTAATTAGCATTGTCTTTCTGCAAAATATCATGGACCTGTTGTCGGATGTGCTGAATTCACTCAATGAATATGGTGTCTTTGTCGGCCTCAGATTGAACATGGGAAGATTATGTCTATGTGGTTGCAAGAGGTAGTGCAACATCAATGGGACCCAAGGGTTGGAATCCCATCCCCACCTGAAATGGGCTATGGTCGACGGAGCTATGGAGAGCCATGTTGTAGCTGTGTTGAACATATGGAAGACTCTCATCACATGTATGTGGATTCTTAGAGTTATACATGCACAAGATGTGCACAATCATCCGATCAACGACTTTTGTTTGGCCATCGGTTTGAGGGTGGAAGGAAGTAGATTTAATGATCTTGGTGTCCAATAATGACCAGAGACTCGACCAAAATGTGTTGAGTAACCTGGTTTACCGATCGAAGATGATAGTTTGTGGTATCCCAAAATGGACCCACACTCGTTCAAATAGGAGCATGGAAATACATGCCCCTATGATGCTCTTCTTGCAGGCTATGAGAATGGCCATCTTCAAAAACCGATCCACCACCACAAATACACAATAATTTCCTTGCTTGGTTGATGGAAGGCCATAAATGTAATCCATTGAGATGGATTCCCAGGTCCTCTCTGGAGTAGGAAGAGGGGTGTGTAAGCCTTGCTTCTTGATGGTTGGCTTGGCAATGGAACAGGAAGTGCAAGATATGATATAATTGTTGATGTCATGTAGAATTTTTGGCCAATAAAAATGTTTATGTAGAACGACCACAATTTTCTCCTCGCCAAAATGTCCTACCATCCGACTATAGTGAGACTCTAAAATAATCTTTGCATGCTCGCTTGAAGGAACAAAGAGGTGGCCCAGATGGCATAACAGTCCATCCTGAATGTGAAAATCGGTGACATTCGCGCCTGTAGCTAAGAGCTGATAGGTGGTGGCATATTCAGGATATCATTGATAAAGTTTGGGCCAATCAGATGCCTCATGCCCATGGGAATGGAGCATGGTGGTGAGTGCAACCACGAGAGGTCAATTGAGGCAGATAGAAACACAATTTGTGCTTCGTTCCTTATACTTGATTTTGAGATGGAACTTCTGTAGGTATGTGGATCACTTTTGATGGCGATCACTCTACAACTTCCCATGTTTCTGTATGAAATATAGAGGCTTGTGATCAGTGTGGATGATTGTCTCCTTTCCCAAAATGTAATGTTTCCATTGACGACAGGCTTGCATAATGGAATACTTTTCCTTTTCATAGGTGGGGTATTTCTAGATGATATCTGAGAGTGTCTCACTATGGTATGCTACTAGATGATTGTGTTGAGTGAGAAATATGACTACAACATATTTGGATGCATCAGTCTCAATCTCAAATGGTTTTTGAATATCGGGTAAGGAGAGTACTAGAGTTGAGCACAATCGATGCTTCAGATCATCAAATGTTCATTGTTGTGCCTTCCCCCATGAACAATTTTCCTTTCCACCACCCTTGATCACTTGGATGAGGGCCCATCCAATATGGAATAATCCCAATATGAACCGTCCATAGAAGTTGTAAAATCCCAAGAAGAACCAAAGCTCGATTAGTGTGGTTGGGGCTGGCCAGTCATGGATGACTTGGATCTTAGCTAGATCCACATGTACCCCATGCTCATCAATAATGTAACCCAAGTATTGGACCATATTCATGCCAGCAGAGCATTTTTTCAAGTTGGCATATAGCGTGTGTTGTCGCATAGTGCTCAAAACTTATTGAATATGTTGCATGTGCTCCTCCCAATTTTTGCTGAAGATGAGGATGTCATCCAGATATACCACCACAAAAGTGTTGGTGAAGGATCTCAATACATCATCTATCAACCTCATGAAATTTGTTGGTGCATTTGTTAAGCCAAAGGGCATGACCAACCATTTGAAGAGACCTTCTTAGATTTTAAATATGTCTTCCATACATTAGTCGGTTCGATGGGAACCTGGTGGTATCCATACTTTAGGTCAATCTTGCTAAAGAACTTTTCCCCCTTGAGTTGGTCAAGAAGTTCATCAATTCAGGGAATTGGGTATCGGTTCTTGACTGTGATTTTGTTTAATGATATGTAATCAATGTAGAGTTGCTAGGTCCCGTATTTCTTCTTTACTAGTTGATCCAAGTAGATATTGGTGGCCACCCACCTATTCCAACTAGCTCCTTTTTTTCTGTTTTTTGTTCAGCATGTTCTATTGTACTGCTTTATGATTGTGAGTTCTACACTTTTGGGGATGTTTGAATCCCCACACATCCTCCAAGTGGATACGGGTGGCCTCTCGCCTAATCCAACTGGATTATTTTGTATGTTTTCATGTCATCATATCTTGTTGTACTTCTAGGGTCGTTTTGGGGCCCTAAACGTTGTTTTTTTTGGCTCGCCGCAGTCAATTTGTAGATGGAGTCAGAGTTTGACAACAAAATGTGTATTTCTCTGAAAGACCTTTCCAATGGGCTATCACACATCTTAAACGAAGGTCATATGCAAAAGTTACGACCCTTGGAAGTTGAGGTACCAAATTACACCAACTTACCCATAGGGCCCACATGACTTTTGTCGTTTCACCTTCTAGGGTTAGGTTTTGTTATGTCTAGGGTTTTGGAATTCATGAGTAATATCAAAAAGGCCTATGTAGTCTCATTGTAATCCATTCTTCTTAGATGAATGCACGTAGTAGCCACATCTCTTCTAAGAGATATCTACCACCATTCGAGAAAGTGTTTCAATTCTGTAGTTTTACAGTTTCATCCTATTTCATTATTTAATAGAAGATATTGTTCACTAGATATTTGTGTTATTCTTCATATCTATGTGTTTATTGTATTTAGTCTATTAATCAGTTCACTCCGCTCCTAAATCCGGATCAGTGGTATCATATTGGTCTTCTCTTCGTTTATTTTTCTTCATGCATGTCCCCAACAAGATATGGGTACAAGAAGTTGGGACTCAAACCAATCAAGCCATTACAAGATCGACCGTGTAGAGCCCGACAAAAACCCATGGGGGACGAAAAGAAAGATGATGGAGAAGGAGAAACTATTGCAATGTTTCTCGAAGAAGCCCTCACATGACAAAGGAACAAAATGATCAAAAACTTCACGCAGATCCTTTGATGACTTCCCACAGGAGAAGCATCTTCATCAAGAGACCGTGCAACTCCCTTCAAGGTACAAGTAAAATTTGATATTCCATTATTTGAAGGACTAATAGATGTGGATGTTGTAGATAAATGGTTGAATCTGCTCGAAGGATATTTTTCGGTCCACATTTTTTCTAATAGGGAAAATATCACTTTTGCACTCCTCAAGGTCGTTCCCCATGTTAAAGACTGGTGGGATACTTACTCTGAGAAAATGGTCGTGGAGGAATCTAGAATGTTTGTGGTGGCCCCTACATGGGATTCCTTTCGGGATGCCATTAAATAACAATACTACCTTGTTGGAAGCTACGAGGACCAGTACACCAGATGTACCACCCTATGTTAAGAAAGGGACCAGACAGTACTAGATTTCACCAATATATTCCATTCCCTACGAACCAAATTGGGTATCAAATAATCTGAGCATCATATGGTGCTCAAATACCATGACTATTTGCATAGATACGTTAAAAAATAAATGGATTTCCTAGACATTACCTCATTGGGCACGACTTATAGATACACTGTCAAGATCAAGCAAAAATTTAAGTAGAAACGACGATATTTTGGATCTTCAAACCCCTCACAGCCAAAGCGCGGAAATGGCAGCCCCAATCCACATAAAAAGGGACCAATTCTAAATGGTCACCCTCAAGACAACCATTCCAAGCCGCAACAAAAGAAGGGAAATGAGAAGATGAATAAGGACATGGTAAAATAGTGTCAGTACCATAAAATTCCTTAGCACAACATCGAAGAATTTCGCTCCAAGTAGTCCCTCGTGGATGAGCTGAAGGCTTCCGAGTCAGAGGTTGATTCTGATTCTGAGTCAAATCCTGAAGGAGGGAAGAAGATTATCGATGTTGATCCCAGTGCCACTGTCGCTACCACCAAATTCCAACTAAGCAAACTAGAGGAATGAAGGGAAGGGGAATGCCTCTTTCACTCGCAAATGTGGGTCAAGGGATCTCCGATATAATTCATTATCGGTAGCGGTAGTCAGAAGAACCTGATGTCAGTAGAGGTCTTCAAGAGGTTGGACTTTCCAACAACATCGCACCTGCATCCCTACAATATCGGTTGGCTTCGCCAAGGAAGAGATCTCCATGTCAGCCAATAGTGTCGTCTACCCTACAACATCAATCCTTTCAAAGATGAGGTACTATGTGATATTTCTCCCCTTGAATTTTGTGATGTTCTTTTAGGACAACCATATTTGTGTAAGCATCATGTTGTGTATGAGTCTATACCCCGCAGTGTTATTATTGCTTTGGGTAGACAATTGTACAAGATTCTAGAGGTAGTGTTGCCTAGTGATATTTCTTTAATCTCTGCTAAGAAATGCAGTAAGGTCATTTCACAGACCGAGAAGTTCGCCTTCTTTGTGATCTATGCTCACAGTAAGAAGAAGGTCACCACCACATCCATGGCCTCTAGACAATGCCTCTCTTTGCAATAGAAGCAAGTGAACGAGATCGTGGAAGAATATAGAGACATATTTGCCTCACCTATAGGGATACCGACACACTACCAAGTCAAGCATCCAATTTATCTGACCCCTGACACGCCTCTACCTAATGGACTAGTATATCAGTGCTTGTTGATGGATAATGACAAAATCAGGTGTCATATCCAAGAGATTCTTCAAAAGGGGCACATGAGGCCCATGTCCTCCCCTTGTGGAAGCCCGATTGTACTGGTGTAGAAGAAGGACAAGACTTGGCGACTCTGCATTGATTACAAATCCTTAAACAAAATCACAATCAGGAACTGTTACCCCATTCCCAGGATTGATGACCTTCTTAACCAACTCAAGGGGGAAAATTTATTCAGCAAGATTGACTTAAAGTCTGGATACCACCAAGTTCCCATCGAACCAACTGATGTATGGAAGACATCCTTCAAGTCTAAAGAAGGTCTCCACGAATGGCTAGTCATGTCCTTTAGCTTAACAAATGCACCAACCACTTTCATGAGGTTGATGGATGATGTATTGAGACCCTTCACCAACTCCTTTGTGACAGTATATTTGGATGACATCCTCATCTTCAACAGAACGTGGGAAGAGTACATGCAACATATTCAACAAGTTTTGAGAACTCTGCAGGAGCACAAGCTTTATGCCAACTTGGAAAAATTCTCTTTTGGAATGAACAGGGTCCAATACTTGGGATACATTGTTGATGAGCATAGGGTACATGTTGATCCAACTAAGATCCAATTCATTCGTGATTGGCTATCCCCGACCACACTAACAAAGCTTCACATCTTTTTGGGACTATCCAACTTCTATCGATGGTTCGTGTTGGGATTCTCCCATATTGCATGGGCCCTCAGCCAAGTGACCAAGGGTGGTGGTAGGGCCAAGTTCATGTGGGGGAAGTTGCAACAATGAGCATTCAATGATCTGAAGCATCGTTTGTGATCAGATCCAGTACTCTCCTTGGCCGATCTGCAACAACCACTCGATATTGAGACTGATGCATCTAACTATGTTGTGGGCACAGTTCTCACTCAGCACGGGAATCTGATGGCATACCATAGTGAGACACTCTCTGATGCTATCCAGAAATACCCCACCTATGACAAGAAAATGTATTCCATTGTACAATCTTGTCTTCAATGGAAACATTACATTCTGGGGAAAGAGATGATCATACACACTGATCACAAGAATCTGCAATTCATACAGACATAGGGGAAATTGCAGAATGACCGCCATCAGAAGAGGTCCACCTACCTACATCAGTTCCATATCAACAACAAGTATAAGAAAAGTATCTCCAATCATGTCATTGAATGCCTCAGTCGGCCTCCTATGGTTGCACTCACCACTGTGATCCATTCCTATGGACATGAAGCATCTGAGTGGCCCCAACTTTATAAGCAAGATTTGGACTTTTCCACCACCTATCAACTCTTGGGTACAGGCGCAACTGTCACTAATTTTCACATTCAGGACATAATCTTATGCCACTTGGGCCATCTCTGTGTTCCTACAAGCGAGTGTGCAAAGATGATTTGGGAAGCTCACTACAGTCGGGTGGCAGGACATTTTGGTGTGGAGAAAAATATGGTCATTCTTCAAAAACATTTATATTGGCCAAAACTTCGATAGGACGTTAGTAAGTATATCAAATCTCGCACTGCCTATTCCATTTCCAAGCCAGCCATCAAGAAACAAGGCTTATACACCCCTCTTCCTATTCCCAAGAAGCCTTGGGAATCCATTTCAATGGATTATATGTCTATATTGTCGTCCACCAAGAAAGGAAATGACTGTGTGTTTGTGGTCATTGATCAGTTTTCGAAGATGGCCATCCTCACAACTTGTAAGAAGAATGTCACAGTGGCAAATATTGCTAAGATCTTCAAATGAGTGTACGTCCACTTTGGGATACCACAAACCATCATATTTGACCAAGACAATAGGTTCCTCAACACCTTTTGGTCAAGTCTCTGGTCTCTGTTGGACACCAAGCTCACAAAATCCACTGCTTTCCACCCCCAAACCGATGGCCAAACATAGTTCATCAGTTGGATGATTGTGCACATCTTGTGCATTTACAATTATAAGCATCCACGTACATGGGATGAGAGTCTCCCATATGTCCAACATAGTTACAACAGATCTCTCCATAGTTCCACCAGCCATAGCCCATTTCAGGTGGGTATGGGATTCCAACCCTTAGGACCCATTGATGTTGCACTTCCTCTTTCCACCGCATCAATAGACTCTTCCCCTGATTAGTCTGTGATTGACAAAGCCACCAGATTCATTGAGCAGATTCAACACATCCGCCAATAGGTCCAACATATTTTGTAGAAATTGAATCCCCACACATCCTGCAGGTGGATACAGGTAGTCTCTCACCTAATCCAACTAGATTATTTTGTATGTTTTCATGTCATCACATCTTGTTTTACTTCCAGGGCCATTTTGGGTCACTAAACGTTGTGTTTTTGACTCACCACAGTCAAAATGAAAACAGAGTCAGAGTTGGATGGAGCGATGTGTATCTCTCTGAAATACCTTTCCAATGGGCTATCACGCACCTAAAACAGAGGTCATATGCAAAAGTTACAACCCTTGGAAGTTGAGGTACCAAACTACACTAACTTACCCATAGGGCCCACATGACTTTTGGCGTTCACCGTCTAGGGTTAGGTTTTTGGATGTCTAGGGTTTTTGAATTCATGAGTAATATAAAAAAGGCCTTTGGATCCTCATTGTAATCCATTCTTCTCAGACGAATGCACGTAGCAGCTGCATATCTTCTCAGAGATAACTACCACCATTCAAGCAAGTGTTTCAATTCTGTAGTTTTACAGTTTCAGCCTATTTCACTATTTAATAGAAGATATTGTTCACTGGATATTTGTGTTATTCTTCATATCTATGTGTTTATTGTATTCATTTTGTTAATCATTTCGTTCCACTCCTAAATCCGATCCATATCACCAGTACAATTGGGCTTCCGCAAGGGAAGGAGATGGGTTTGATGTGCCCCTTTTGAATCAACTCTTGGATCTGACGCTTGATTTCATCATTTTCCATCAGCGAGCGACGATATACTGGTCCATTAGGCAGAGGTGCACTGAGGGTTATATCAATTAGATTCCTGACTTGGCAGTGTGTCGGTACCCCGATGGATTAGGAGAATATGTCTTTGTACTCTTCCAAGATCTTGTCGACTTTCTTCTGCTGCAAAGAGAGGCTCTATGTAGAGGTCACAGATGTGGCGGTGACCTTTTTCTTACTATGAGCATGGATCACAAAGAAGAATAACTTCCTGGTCTATGAAATGAACTTATTACATTGCTTAGCAGAGATTAAAGAAATAGAGACACTACCTCTGGTATCCTGTACAATTTTCTACCCAAAGTAATAATAACACTATTAGGTCTAGACTCATACACAGTATGTCGCTTCCACAAATATGGGTGTCCTAAAAGAACATCACAAAAATCAAGGGGAGATATATCACAAAATACCTCATCTTTGAGGGGCTTGATGCCATTGGGAAGACAACATTTTTGGATGACATGGAGATATCTTCCTTGGAAAATCCAGTCGACGATGTAAGGATGCGAGTGTAGTGTCATCGATAAGTCTAGCCACTTGATGACCTCTGTTGAGATTGGGTTATTTTGACTGCCTCTATTGATAATGAAATGAAGCGGAGCCCACTTTACCCATATATGTGAGTGAAAGAGGCATTCCCCTTCCTCTGGTTCTTCTGGTTCACTTGGCTGGACTTTGGTGGTAGTGACAATGGCACTGGGTTTGACATCGATAATCTTCTTCCCTCCTTCCAGATTTGATTTGGAGTCATAATTTTCCTCTAACTCGGAAGCTTTCAAGTCGACCACCAGTGACTGCTTGGAGCGACATTATTCAATGTTTTTCCAAGGGATTTTATGGTATTCACACCACTTTCATGTGTCCTTCTTAGACTTCTCATTACCCTTCTTGGGTTTCGTCTTGGAATGGTTGTCCTAAGACTGGCCATATTTTCTTTGTCCCTTGTTTTGTAGGTTGGGGCCTCCTTTTACCTGCTTGAGGAGTTTGCAGATCCAAATTCTCTCTTCTTCTACTTAAATTTATGCTCGATCTTGACAACATATCTATAAGCCGCACCTAATGATTTGATATCCAAAAAATCCATTTATGTTTGAATGTATCTATGCAGAAAGCCATAGTATTTGAGCACCATATGTCGTTCAGAGTCTTTGATACTCAATTTGGTACGTAGTGTATGGAAACAATTGGTGAAATATGGTATTGTCTGCTCCCTTTTCTGACACAGCATGGTCCATCTTATGTAGTGGTCCTTGTAGATTCCAACAGGGTAGTATTTCTCTTTAATGACATCCCTAAAGGAATCTCTTGTGGAGGCAACTGAAAATATTGCATATTCCTCTATGGCCCTTTTATTAGAGTAAGTATCTGATGTAGGAGCATCGCTCCAACTCAACAACGCACCAACATTCTATCACATCAAAGTGCATTCAAGGAGGGGAGAGGCGCGAGCCCTCTCGTTTTTCCCTCATTTTTAAATTTCAAATGTAAAATTAAATGCAATTTAATATTGTAAGGATGGAAGAGCCGAGTCAATGCCTTTGTGCAGACAGGAGATAAGGTCACCTTTAATGGTTGACAAGTTGATGGGATCTAGATCCGATTCGGACTATATGTCCATTGAATGAAATTAAATGTAATTAATGAGAGTAGGTAGCTTGGAGGGAAGGATCGAGGAGCCCCTCTTTTGTAAAATATCTTTGTATCAAAATTCATTGGATATAGCATGGAGAGGAGATGAGAAAGTAGAGAGCTCAATAGGGAGAGAAGAGAGTCGAGACTTTCTAGCAGTCTGAGCTCATGTATGGTAATTGACATTCTGATATTAATACAGAAGAATGGATTTCTTTGTTTATCAATTCCTGTGAGGTGATTGTTTATGAATGCCATTTTGTGTTTATGTATGCATATGCTATAGATGTATGATAAGTTCCATCTGCAGGGTAAGGATAGAATTCACTATCTATTATAGAGTTGTTGAATTGTTCTGGGTTCTTTAGGCTTTGCAAGGAGTGCACAAAAGAGTATTGGAAACTCTGTATCCAGCGCAAGGAGTGCGCATATGAACTCTTTCGAGTCAGAGAAGAACGTGTCAGGAGGGCACACCAGAACATTCACAAACTCAAGAGGATTCTCAAGGTTGTTGAATGCCTTGGAGGGGGAACTGTGAAGGAGAAGGAACAAAAGACAGAGTTGATGAACACTCTATAGAGATCTACCAGGTGGGCATCGAGCAAGTGCAAGTGTGCACAAGAAAATCGTTGATTCGAGTTTTGAGAAGAGAAGTGTCAAGGAGGAGAAACTCACAGAGTTATTGAACACTCTGAAAGCTTAGCAAGGACTGCTTTGAGAAGAAGGTGCCAAGAGGGAACATATATCCCTTCGAGGAGTAAAAGGGACAGAGACCTTTGAGGTTCGAGCATTCGAAGCTCAAGATGAAACAGGGTTGTTGAATACTCTAGAGGAAGACCTGCACAAGGAGTGCAACAGGCCAACACATAGACTAGTGTTTAAAGAAGTTATTTGAAAGACTTTGTCAAGAGAAAGGAGAGCGTCGAGGCATGAACCTGTTTCAAGTTCAAAAATATCAAGAGGGAGAGTGAAAAGCATGCCAGGCAGTACCAGAAAGTCTGTTGAAAGACGTAGAAGGGTCGAGTGCCTTAGATATTTGAGCAAGCAAAAGATCAGGTGGAGGAGCAACAACAATCGTTGAATCGAGATGCATAGAGAGATTTGGATTGTCGAATCCCACATCTAGACAGAAGGAGCACACTGAGGAGAGGAACAGGTCCCATCTGTTGGATCTAGGCGTGAGGGACCAACAATCGTTGGATCCAATAAGACACATGGCACTATATCAACACTTTGTTGATTAGTCAGTCAAGAGAGACAGAGGTTGGAGAGTGGAGATGCAAGGACTCGTGAAGCCAAAAGTTGCGAGGTCATCAGGGTCGTCCGTGAAGGAGGACACTTGGCAGAAGATCTGCTAGTACGGAGACTTAGCATTCCAGATATTTTGTGGAGAGGTGGATTCAGAATTACCCGAAGCATCAAATCCCTAACTTACGGCGGGTTGTTGATTTAAGGAAGTGGCAGGGACCATTGATCCTCACGCTAGTTATATTCGTGATTCAGGGTTCGGAGAATTTGGCAACGGTTGCAGCTGAAATGACCGAAGTCCATAATTTTGAAGTAGTTTAGGAGGTTTATCCCTGGTTCACAGCTCAAGGTCATATGAGGAGAGGGGGTCTAGTAGAAGGAGCTAGCGCCCATTAGTCAAATTTAAAAAAGAGGACATGGGCTTAGCACGAGCCCATGGGCTTCCATAGAACATGGACCTAAGGAGATAAAGGGGCCTGTGTAAAGTAGTTTTGGGTTCCAACAGGGGCCCGGAGAGCTAATTCATCTCAGTTATTGAAGATCCTCAACCAGGAGGTTGAGAAGCCCCGGGTGAGAAGGGGGGTGTGTGATCAAGTGTTATCAGATCCTGATTTCATTCTCAAGCAGGAGGAAGGAGATAAAGGAGATACTCTGATATTGTCAAGTGGTATCAGAGCTTTAATTTCGCCTGTAGACAACAGGTGAAGGACGAGGTAGGGTATTGAGTCTCTGTGTATGATTTCTTGCAAGTGTGCAACAATCAAGAAAAAAATTAGGTAGGTTGTAGGAGAAGTTGGAGGTGCTCTCAGTTGCAAGGTAACCAACATAATTTCCAAAAGGGAAGGGAAAGGAAAGGAAAATGGCTGTTGAAGGCCATAGGTGTGGTCAAGGAAAGGACCGCCAACAAAAAAGTAAATTTGATATGGATAAAGAGCTCAAGGAAATTAGAGTAGAGATGGAAAGGCTGACATTGAATATGCAACAAGAATCACAAGTACGCTGGAGGTATGAGTGTCCCATGAAGCAGAGGGATAAGTGGCCTATTAATAAGGTGTTGACCAGAAGGAAGCAACAAGTGTTGAAGAAGTGGCTGAGGCATGTTGAAACCCTCAGTGACCCAAAAGAGGAGCAAGTTTTCATTTGCGAACTAGAAGTAGGAGAAAGCCTCAATGATGAGGAGAAGAGATCAAGAAAAGATCTCATAGATTGCTAGGTGGGAAATGATATGAGATCAGTTGATCTCATAGATTGTCAGGAGGGCATAAGAGAAATCCCAAGTTTCCAAGTAGGCAATGGAAGTGAGATGAGACTATCTAAGAGTCTCATGAGCTCAGAGGTGAGTTCGGATCAGCAAGGAGTGTTGACAGAGGAGGATCAGAGGAGAATTCTGATCATTGGGGGAATTTAGATATTCCTACCAAGCAACCTAATTGAGGCCAAAGCATGTGTTGCAGGTGCATCAATAGAAGGACAGCCAACAGACACTATCAAAGAGGAGGAGAAGAAGGAGAAGACATTGTTGTTTTCCCCAATAGAAGGAGAAGAGAATTCAGAGGAATGGCTCATAAATTTCAGCCAGGTAGCGGAATAGGAGATGACTGCAGCACTGGAGCTCACAACATAAGAGGAAGAAGACAACATGGATTTTGTTGATCTGTGTGAATAATTGGAAGCCCTGGAAATAAGGGTGATAGTGCAAAGTATGCACATCCAACATGATAAGTTGGAAACAGATGGAGGAGCATACTATCCCAAGGAGCAGTTGGAGGAAGTTGGAGTTGAACCAACACAAGAGGACCTCAAAGATGCTAATCTATCAGAGGAGGAAGTTGAGCAACAAATCAATGATTAGACTACATAATTGGAGTCTGCAGGAGGGTGGAAATCTAATGCCACAAAAGAAGAAGACAACATGGGGGATCGATATGATGTTCCCTTTCATCAACATAAGGAGGAGATGCAGCAGAGCAGTATGCATGGAAGAAGAAGCCAACCAGTTGAACAACTAGAAGAGGTGTTTGAGGAGGTAAGAGAGCTGATGTTGACATCAACACAAGAAACTGCCAGCAAGGAGAAGCTGAGTAGAAGGAAGCCTGCAAGAGAAGCAGGGCAACAACAACAACAACAAAGAAGAGGAGCAAGAGAACAACTCCAAAGGAGAGTTTGGGATACAAAAGGATTTCAAAACTAGGACAGAGGAGTTCATGAGCATGAGACCATTATTTTTTGAGCATTGGAGTATGATGCAGGAGCATTGCTCCACCTCAGCAACGTGCCAACATTTCAACACATCAAAGCGCATTCAAGGAGGGGAGAGGTGCGAGCCCTCTCTTTTTTCCCTCATTTTTAAATTTCAAATGTAAAATTAAGTGCAATTAAATGTTGTAAGGCTGGAAGAGCCGAGTTGATGCCTTTGTGCAGGCAGGAGATAAGATCACCTTTAATGGATGACAGGCTAATGGGATCTAGATCCGATTCGGACTAGATGGTCATTGAATGAAATTCAATGTAATTAATGAGAGTTAGGTGAGTTGGAGGGAGAGCTTGAGGAGCCCCTCTTTTGTAAAATATCTTTGTATCAAAATTCATTGGATATAACATGGAGAGGAGATGAGAAAGTAGAGAGCTCAATAGGGAGAGAAGATATTCGAGACTCTGTAGCAGTCTGAGCTCATGTATGGTAATTGACATTCTAATATTAATACACAAGAACATATTTCTTTGTTTATCAATTCCTATGAGGTGATTGTTTATGAATGTCATTTTG
This sequence comes from Picea sitchensis, assembly GCA_010110895.2. Classification (NCBI taxonomy): domain Eukaryota; kingdom Viridiplantae; phylum Streptophyta; class Pinopsida; order Pinales; family Pinaceae; genus Picea; species Picea sitchensis. Next base: position 19,587 of record SNQJ01S0000410.1, on the reverse strand, counting down.
TGTTTATTTATGCATATGTTGTAGATGTGTGATAAGTTCCATCTGTAGGGTAAGGATATAATTCACTATCTATTAGAGAGAAGTTGAATTGTTTTGGGTTCTTTAGGATGTGAAAGGAGTGCATAACAGAGTATTGGAAACTCTGTAGCTAGTGCAAGGAGTGCGCATCTGAACTCTTTCGAGTCAGAGAAGAACGTGATAAGAGGTCACACTAGAACATTCACAAACTCAAAAGGATACTCAAGGTTGTTGAACACCTTGGAGGGGGAACTATGCAGGAGAAGGCACAAAAGACAAATTTGTTGAACACTTTGTAGAGATTTTCCAGGTGGGCATCGAGCAAGTGCAAGTGTGCACATGAAAAACTATATTTTGAGTTCTGATAAGAGAAGTGTCAAGGAGGAGACACTCACAGAATTACTAAACACTTTGAAAGCTCAGCAAGGAGTGATTTGAGTAGAAGGTGCCAAGAGGGAACAAATATCCCTTTGAGGAGTAAAAGGGATAGAGACCTTTGAGGTATGAGTAGTCGAAGCTCAAGATGAAACAGAGTTGTTGAATACTCTGGAGGAAGACTTGTGCAAGGAGTGCAATAGTCCAACACTTAGACAAGTGTTGAAAGAATTCGTTTGAAAGAATTCATTGAGCGTTGAGGCGTGAACCTGTTTTAATTTCAAAAATCTCAAGAAGGAGAGTGCAGAGCATGCCAGGTGGCACCAAAAAGTATGTTGAAAGATGCAGAAGGGCCGAGTCCCTTAGAGATTTGAGCAGGCAGAAGCTTAGGAGGAGGAGCAACAACAACCATTGAATCGAGATGTAGGGAGAGATCTAGAAATTTGAATCCCACGTCTAGACAGAAGGAGCACACTGAGGAGAGGAACAGGTCCCATCCGTCAGATCTGGGCGCGAAGGAACAACAACCATTGGATCCAGTAGGACACGTGGCACTAGATCAACACTTCGTTGATTATCCAGTTGGGAGAGACAAAGGTTGGAGAGTGGAGGTGCAAGGACTCGCAAAGCTCGAAGTCACGAGGTCATCGGGGTCGTACGTGAAGGAGGACACTTGGAAAAAGATCTTCTAGTCCAGAGACTTAGTGTTCCGGAGATTTTGTGGAGAGGTGGATTCGGAATTAGTCGAAGCGTCGGAGCCTGAAATTATGGCAGTTCATTGATTTAAGGAAGTGGCAGGGACCATTGATCCTCGCGCCAGTTATATTAGTGATTTAGGGTTCAGAGAATTTGGCGATGGTTGCAGCTGAAACGAATGAAGCCCAGAATAACGAAGTGGTTTAGGAGGTTTAGCCCCAGGTCACAACCCGAGGTCATATGAGGAGAGGGGTCCTAGCAGAAGGAGCTAGCGCCCATTAGTTAAATTTCAAAAGGAGGATAGGGGCTTAGTAGGAGCCCACGGGTTTCCATAGAACCTGCACCTAAGGATATAAAGGGGCCTATGTAAAGTAGTTTTGGGTTCCAGCAAGGGCCCGCAGAGATGAATATAATAATGTTATATTATAACCGTGTTATAATATAACATTGTTATAATATAACACTATTATATTATAACTATGTTATAATATAACAGTGTTATA
>SNQJ01S0000410.1:6703-17862 GCA_010110895.2 Picea sitchensis | reverse complement strand
TTAACATGGGGGATGACCTTGAGGAGTGCAAAAATAATATTTTCCATATCGAAAAAATTGTGGACCAAAAAATACCCTTCGAGTATATTCAACCATTTATCTAGAACATCTTCATATATCAGTCCTTCAAATAATGGAATATCAAAATTTAATTGTACCTTGAAGGGGGTTTCATGGTCACTTGATGAAGATGTGTCTCATGTGGGCAGCCGCCGAAGGATCTGTGCAAAGTTGTCCATCATTTCGTTCATTTGTCATGCAAGGGCTTCCTCAAGCAATAGCTTAAAAGGATCTCCTACTCCATCATATTTCTTCTTGTCCCCCATGAGTTTTTAAGTTGTCCATCATTTCGTTCATTTGTCATGCAAGGGCTTCCTCAAGCAATAGGTTAAAAGGATCTCCTACTCCATCATATTTCTTCTTGTCCCCCATGAGTTTTTTCGGGCTCGTCACGGACGATCTTGCAAAGGCTCGACTAGTTCAAGTCCCAACTTCTTGTACCCAGATCTTGTCGGGGACATGCACGAAGAAAAATAAATGAAGAGCAAACTGCTCTGATACCATTGATCCAAATTTATGAGCGGAATGAAATGAATAATAGACTGAATACAATAACATAGAGATACAAATAACAACAACAGATATCCAGTGAACAATACCTTCTGTTGAATAAATAAAATACGTTGAAACTATAAAACTACATAACTGAAAACAACTTGCTCGAATGGCGGTAGTTATCTCTAAGAAGAGATGTGGTTGTTATGCGCATTTGTCAGAGAAGAATGATTACAATGAGGCTCCATAGGCCTTTTTAACATTACTCATGAATGCCAAAATCCTAGACATCCAAAAACCTAACCGTAGGAGATGAAACGCCAAAAGTTATGTGGGCCCCGATGGGTAAGTTGGTACCTCAACTTCCCAGGGTTATAACTTTTGCATACGACCTATATTTTAGGCATGTGATAGCTCGTTGGAAAGGTATTTTCAATAAATACACATTATGCCATTAAACTTTGACTCGATCTATAGTTTGATTGTGGAAAGCCAAAAAACATTGTTTAGGGCCCCAAAACGGCCCTGGAAGTACAAAAAGATGTATTGACATAAAAACTTCCACAATAAGCTAGTTGGAATAGGTGGGCAGCCACCAATATCCATATGGATTCTATGTAGGGCTTCAGGATAGCCCTGGAAGTGAAGAACCCACAATTACAAAGAAATGCCATCATTACATACAAACGTGTTGAACTAAAAATTGTCAATAAGAGTCAGTTGGAACAGGTGGGTGGCCACCAATATCCACCTGGATCAATGTGAATTCATGTGTGCAATTAATATAGTGACAATCAAATAAATCCAATGCTTAGGGGATGTTGTGAATAATTCGCTCCCCAACCTTTTCCAATTCATCAATGGTTAATTCAATGGATTTTTTGGCCAATGTATTTGCCTCCTCGTTGAATTATTGTTTGACATGATAGAACAAGATTGTTCTTATTTCTTTTTCCTCCTTGGTTGCTTGGGCTAGTATTTTGGCAAACTGACTATCTATTGGAGAAGAATTTCCTAGCATTTCTTTAATGATGATCATAGAATCCCCCACCACAATTAATGAGGTGTTTTGTAACTCTTTGACTAAAATCCCTAGGCCACACGAGTAAATTACTACCTACATTCTTCCATAATTAAAAAAAAACCCTCACTCCTACCACCATTTTTCAACTACATTACCTAATGTATTACCTAATTAACATTTTTTTTTATCATGTTGAAACCTTACTGGTGTCTTTTAAACTTCTAAGCTCCTTGAAAACTCATTATTATTATGATATACATAATATATAATTATTTTTTCTATCATTCAAAAAGTGTAAACTTATTTACAATTTTATCAAACCGCATTTCTAAGCTCCTTGAAAACTCATTATTGTTATGATATACATAATATATAATTATTTTTTCTATCGTTCAAAAAGTGTAAACTTATTTATAATTTTATCAAACCACATACTAGATTTGACATTTCTATCTTTGTACCTCATTCTTTGTATCCAAAAACCCAAGTAGCAATATATATGGTTAAGAGTATGTTATTAGTGTTCGTTATTATGGGATGTTTTATAGAGAATTAATTGTAGTTTTTTAATGAAAGTTTATATTATTTGACACTTTCATCGTAATATAATGTTATTAATGAGTTTAATTAGGTTTATAAGGGTAAATAACTTTTTTTTTTTTTTTTTTAGGGTGGAGGATGACAAGTTTTTAATTAAATTTAAGGAGAGATACAATAAATGTATCATCCAAATATATTAGAAGGTCATCGTCCTATTAACAATTATTAAATTTAAATGTTGATAATGTTAGGGTGATTTTAGGGGTTAAATTTAGTTCATGGATTAATTTTTTATGATTTTTCTCAAAAAAAGATTCGTTATTTTAAAAATGATTGGTTCAAATTCTATAGGATAAAATGATTTGCACAAAATTTTATAGAAACTATATAAATTTGAATATTTTTTACAAAAATATAGCTAAACATTTTATAATTGACATATGAAAAATTAATAAAATTAATTAAGATTTTTACATTTTAAAATAAATTTCCATCCTTAAAATCATTCTTTTGTCAATAATTAATAATTTTTTTTTATATTTTTATGAAAATTTATAAAAATCATATATAAAAAGAAGAGAAGATTGTACTTTTATGATAATCATATCCTTACTAACTACTGCGGCCACTCCCTTTTTTTTTGATAATACAGAGAAAAACGTTGACGGTGCCGTGAGCGGGATAAATTAGTTGTTTATTTATGCTTCTTGTATGTACAAATGAAGACAATTGGAATACTTAAAGAAGGGTAGTACCTTAAAGGAAACTATATTGAGCTGCGGATCCCTACGACTCCGGGGAATACAAATTTTTAATATTCCAAAACAAAACCACCGATTTTGACATAATATAAGAGTAGACTTATTTTTAGTTGCAGGACATATCTGACGGCTGCAATGAAACGTTGTTGGTAAAAAAAATGCAACATACAATTTAAAATTAAGATAATGTATACTCAAAACTATACAAATTGGAAACAACAAAGTAAGGTAAAGGAATAGCGAACTGGTGAATGGAAGGAAATATAAATGTAGTTGTTAGGATAATGTAATATCACGAAATAAGAAATTTATATTATATATTTGTTCAGTGATTTGATTGGTATATATGAAAATATTTGCTAATTCCATATAAAAAAATAGTTCAAAACAATATGTCATTCTGAGGTCATTTTATTATATAAATATTTGCTATTTCCATATAAAAAAATGTTGTTATCATGGAAGTGGTATACTATGTAGCTGAAAGATCATGAAGACATTGGCAACCAAAGGAGAAGGGAAGAGTTAGAACACAAAATGCAATGAAGAATGTTGTTAATTGTAATATGTTTTTTTAATTTTGGTTATTAATCTTAATAAAATTTAATTTATTTTAAATTACCATCTTAAATGTATATTTGTAAAATATATTTTTTATTTTTTTTATTAAAATTTTATTTATGGATACAAAATTATTTAGTTAAATTGAAACATATTTATAATAAATTGAATATGTATTTAATAAATATAGGCCATATATGTATGTCAAAATATTGCTTTATAAAATATAAAGAAATCAATTTTGTTTATATATTTGATAAATTGTTTTAAAAAAATAAAGAATTTGTTTTCTAGTTAATTTAAAAGTAAATATATTAATATAAAAAAATAATGATGTCCATAACAATATTTTCATACAAAATTATATAATAATTAAAAATGGAAATGATGGTAAAATATAAATAAAGAAATTATTGAACATAATGCTTATATTGTTTACATTGAAGAAACATTTACACATAATATGATCAATCATAGTCAAACATAGTCAAACATTGTTAATCATAGTAGAATATGGTCAATGTTAATTTACTATAGTCAAACATGCTCAACTTTTGACTTTTAATGAACGTTGTGATGCAACATAACCAATGAGGAATGTAAAAATTCAACCATAATCAACTATAGTGATACATGATCACCCATAGTCAACCATAGTCAATCGTAATCAACCATAGTCAAACGTGGCCAACCATGGTTAACGATGGTAACATAATAAACCATGGTCAAACCATCATTAACCATCGTCAAACATGTTGAACCATAGTCAACCATTTTCAAACATAATCAACCATGGTAAAAATGGTCAACCATAGTCAACCATGGTTAAACATGGTTAACATAGCCAACCATTATTAACCATAGTCAGACATGATCAATAACCATAGTAAACCATGGTTAAACATGGTAAATTGTAATCCACCATGGTTAGTCTCAATCAAACATGTGGTCAACCATGTCTAACCACAATTGACCATGGTCAAACTTTTTTAATCATAGTCAAATATGCTTAATCATGGTCAACCATAGTCAAACATGGCAAAACATAGTCAATCATGGTGAAACATGGTCAACCATAGTTAACAATGGGAAAACATGGTCAACTATAGTCAACCATGGCCAACCACACTCAAACCTGGCTAACAATGGTTAGCCATTGTCAACCATAATCAACCATGGCCCACCAAAGTCAAACAAATTCAATGCAACATAACCCTTGATGAATATTGAGGAATGTAGAAATTCAATTAAGCCACCCAAGATGAAAATCTTGATGTGACATAATTATTGAGTAAAGTCACAATCCAACATAACCCTTAAGGAGTGTCACATTGTGACATAGTCCTTTATGAATGTTGCAATGTGACATAACTAGTGAGGAACATAATGAGTGATCACAAATCAACCAAGATGAACCTTGCATTAGATATAACATGTTAATGTCATAATGTGACATAACCCTTGATGGATACTGCAATGTGATTGAATAGTTAAGTTGACTGGTTCAACCATTGTTAACCATAGTGAAACATGGTCAACCAACATGGGTAACTTTAGTCAATTTTGGTTAACCATAGTTAAGCATGGTTAAACCGCATCTACATCCTCTACTATAGTTAACATTAGTCAACCATTCACAAACATTCCTAACCAAAGTTAACCATGTTCAACCATAATCAACATAGTCATCCATGGTCCACCATAATTAGTTATAGTCAAACATGGTTAACCATAGTAGAACATGGTCAACCATAATTGGCCATAGTCAAGCATGTTCATCTTTTAATGAACAATGCGATGCACCATAACCATTGATGAATGTACCAATTCAACCATAGTTAAACATGATTAACCATAGTCAAACATGGTCAATCATAGTCAACCAACATGGTCAACCATAGTCACTTTTTGTCAACCATAGTTAATCATGGTCAATCCATATCTACATCATTTACTATAGTAAACCTTAATCAACCATTTTTATCCATAGTTAACCATTTCCAACAATACTTAACCAAATTCAACCATGTTCAGTCATAGTCAACATTGTCAACCATAGTCAAACATGTTTAACAATACTAGAATATGGTTAATCATAATTAACCATAGGCAAACATGTTCAACCCTTGATGAACATTGCGAGGAAACAAAATCATTAAGGAATGTAGCAATTCAACCACAATCAAATAGAATCAATCATCATCAAACATGGTCAATCATAGTCATCCATAGTCAAATGTGGCCAACCATGGTTAAAAATGCAACACAACCATTGAAAAAATGTAGCAATTCAACCATAGTCAAACATTCTCAATAATAGTTAAATACAATCAATTGTAGTCACAAATAATCAAACATGGCCAACCATGGTTAACAATGGTTAAACATAATAAAAATTAGTCAACCTATCATTAAACATAGTCAAACATGGTGAACCATTGTCAAACATAATCAACGTGTGGTCAAAGTTGGTCCACCATAGTCAACCATTGTTAAATATGGTCTAACATAGCCAACCATCATTAACTATAGTCAATCATATTCAACCATATTAAACCATGATTAGGCATGGTCAACCATGGTCAACCATGGTTAATCATAATCTAACATGGTTAACCATGGTCAACCATGTCCAACCATAGTCAAACATGGCTAGCCATAGTCATCCATGATCAAACATTATTAATGATAGCCAAACATGGTTAACCTTGGTTAACCATGTCCAACCATAGCCAACCATGGTCAAACATAGTGAACCATGCTAAAAACTAGTCAATCATGGTAAACTATAATGAACCATGGTTAACTATGATTAAACATGGTCAACCTTAATCAACCATAATCAACTCTGGCCCACTAAAGTCAACCAAATTCAATGAGACATAACCCTTGATGAAATTTGTGATGCCACATAAACATTTGATCCAGGTGGATATCAGTGGCCACCCACCTTTTCCAACTGGCTCAAAACAGTTTTCTGACAATTTTGGTAATTTACTATTTTTAGCATCTTTTCGGGTCTTTAACTTCCAGAGTCGTTTTGAGGCCCTAGACAACGTTTTTTTGGAAAACGGGAAGCAACATGGAGGTTCATCCATGTTGCTGAAACATAATTTGTAGTCCTCTGATAGATCTTTCTAACGAGGTATCGAGCGCCCCAAACATAGATTGTATGAAAAAGTTAAGCCCTCAGGAAGTTGACGTATCAACTACCCCCATCGGGGCCCGCAAACCTTTTGGCTTTTCATCTTCCGGGGTTAGGGTTTTGGATTTTCCTTATGTTAAAAAGGCCCTTAGAGCCTCATTGTAACAATCATCTTCTTGTGAATGCGAGTAGTCATCACATCTCTTCTCAGAGATAAGTTGTCACAATTCTAGCGAGTCTTTCACTCTGTATTTTTTTTGTCTCTGTACATTTCTTTCATTAATAGAAATCGTGTATTACTATATATCTATGACTCTTGTTATATTTCTAATATATCTATGTTATATTGTTGTCTCTCTTGCAATATCTCTATATATTTTTGTGTTATATCTCTGCTCTCATTTCATGCCAAAAATAATATGGATCAGTGTTATCAGAGCAGGCTGCTCTTGATCGTTTTTCAGTGCATGTCCCTGACGAGGTCTGAGTATAGAAAGTTGGGTCTCAAGCTTGTCTCTCTTGAGGACAATCGCACTCATACACCCAAGAAACCCTCAATGGTGGAAGAAAAGAAAAATGACATAGTAGACGATTCTATCAATCTGTTGCTTGAGCAAGCTCTCACGTGACAGAGGGACGAAATGATGGAGCACTTTTCCCACGTCCTTCAACACCTATCGATCGCATCGGGTGCATCTTCATCAAGAAGCCACTTTGGAGGCACCTCACCTTTTAAGGTACAAGTCAATTTTGATATTCATATATTTGAAGGTCAGATAGATGCAAAAGCCCTAGACAAATGGTTAAATCTACTAGAAGGTTATTTCTCTGTTCACAATTTTTTCGATAGGGAAAAGATCACCTTCGCACTCCTTAAATATCCCCCCCATGTCAAACATTGGTGGGAAACTTACTGGGATCAGATTTCCACAGAGAAGTCTGGAATATATGGGGTCGAGCCCACTTGGGATTTTTTTGTGGACGCAGTAAAAGAACAGTATTACCCTGTTGGAAACTATGAGGACTAGTATATGAGATGAACCACACTATGACAAGAAAGGGGACACACAGTTCCGGAGTTCACCAATACTTTCCATACCTTGTGCACCAAGTTGGGTATCAAGGACTCCGAACGACATTTGGTTCTAAAATACTGCGGTGCTCTACACAAATACATCCAAACTGAAATGGATTTTCTAGACATCTCATCACTCGGTTCTGCTTATCGATATGCTGTTAAAATCGAGTAGAAGTTTAAGCACCAGAACAAACGGGAGTTCAGATCTACAAATCTACAACAACCAAAGTATGAGAAAGACAACCCTAACAAACAGCTTCCTGAAAACCAGTCTAAGCCATAGAAAAAGAAGGGTCATGGAAAGACAAATAAGGACACCGGAAAATGGTGTGATTTCCACAAAAGCCCCTGGCACAACACCGATGAATATCACTCAAAACAGTCATTGGTGGTTGAGATCAAAGACAAGAAGCCGAACCCTGATTCAGAATCTGATTATGAAAATACTGGTAAAAGATAGATCATCAACACAGAACCCACTCCTATTATCACAACCACAACAATTCAACCAGAAGAACCAACAGATCCTGAAGAGGGGGAGCATATTTTTCATTCACATATGTGGGTGAAGGGGACCCCGCTGCATTTTATTATTGATAGCGAAAGCCATAAGAACATCATCTCAGCAGAGGTTGACAAACAGTTGGGATCGTCGACAACACCACACCTGCAGCCATACAACATCGGGTGGCTTCACCAAGTATGAGATCTTCATGTCAGCCAACAGTGTCGATTGTCATACGACATCCAACCCTTCAATGATGTGGTATTATGTGATGTTGCCCCATTGGATGTCTATGATGTTTTGTTGGGCCAACCATATATGTGGAAGCGCCATGCTATTTAAGAGTCTTGACCCCGCAGTGTCATTGTTACTCTAGGGGGTCATCTCTACAGAATACCATAGGTAGTTTCAACTATTCTCCCACCTAAACAGTGCCGCAAGGTAGTATCTCATACTACAAAATTCAGCTTCTTCACAATCTGTTCAAAAGGGGAACAAAATGATACTACAACCACTACAACCTCGGCCCAAACACCTTCTATCCAACAGAAGAAGGTCGACAAGATTGTAGCAAAACGCAAAGATTCCTTCTGCACACAGTCATCTCAGATAGCCCGACTGGTTGAATAGATTCAATCCCTCCAGCAATAGGTTCTTGAAAACCTTCCACAAGATAAGCAGCGCAACTTCTCCAACAAGGCAAGCAGCTCATCAAGATACAGATTTAGCAAACGCTTTTCCCTCTCCCCTGGGCACTCAACACAATGGAGAACATTTCTTCCTAAGGAGGGAGGGTTGATCCAGGTGGATACCGGTGGCCACCCACCTTTTCCAACTAGCTCAAAACAATTTTCTGACAATTTTGGTAATTTACTATTTTTAGCATTTTTTTGGGTCCTGAACTTCCAGAGTCGTTTTGAGGCCCTAAACAACATTTTTTGGGAAAACGGGGAGCAAGATGTAAGTTCCTTCATGTTTCTCACACGAAAGTTGTATTCCTCAAATAGATCTTTCTAACGAGGAATCGAGCACCCCAAACACAGATTGTATGCAAATGTTACACCCTCGGGAAGTTGACGTATCAACTACCCCCATCGGGGCCCGCAAACCTTTTGTCTTTTCATCTTCCGAGGTTAGGGTTTTGGATTTTACTTATGTTAAAAAGGACCTTAGAGCCTCATTGTAACAATCATCTTCTTGCGAATGTGAGTAGCCTTCACATCTCTTCTCAGAGATAAGCTGCCACCATTCTAGAGAGTCTTTCACTCTGTATTTTTACAGTCTCTGTACATTTATTTCATTAATATAAATCATGTATTACTGTATATCTGTGACTCTTGTTATATTTACGATATATCTATGTTATATTGTTGTCTCTCTTGCAATATCTTTGTATATTTCTGTGTTATATCTCCGCTCTCACTTCATGTTGAAAATAATCCGGATCAACATTGTTGAACATAGAAATTCAACAAAATCATCCAAGATGAATCTCCTTATGTGACATAACTTTTAACTAAAGTCACAATCCAACATAACCCTTAAGGAATGTCATATTGTGACACAGTCCTTAATGAATGTTGCAATGTGACATAACCAATGAGGAAGATAAAAAGTGAATAAATATTAACATTACAATATATATAACCTCTTAATGTCACAATGCAACTTATCCCTAGATGAACATCACAATGTGATTGAATATTGAAAATAACCTCATCATTCATTGTCAAGCATAGTGAAACATGACCAACCAACATGGTTAACCTTAGTCCCTTTTTGGCAGTGATAGTTAACCATGGGAAAACTATATCAACATCCTATATTATAGTTAGCATTAATCAACCATTACCAATATTAGTCAACCACTTCCAACCGTACTTAACCAAATTCAATCATGTCCATCCATAGTCAACATGGTTGTCCATGGTCAACCATAATTAACCATAGTCAAACATTGTTAACCATAGTAGAACATAGTAAACCATAAGTAATCATAGTTAAACATGACAACCCTAAATGAATGCTATGATGCAACATAGCCATTGAGGAATGTAGCAATTCAACCGCATTTGCAATGTCCCTCCATTTATAAACTTTTAAATATTTCAATTTTTGATGGTTATGTTGTGGAAGTTTGGAAAAAANACATGACAACCCTAAATGAATGCTATGATGCAACATAGCCATTGAGGAATGTAGCAATTCAACCGCATTTGCAATGTCCCTCCATTTATAAACTTTTAAATATTTCAATTTTTGATGGTTATGTTGTGGAAGTTTGGAAAAAATAATTATGTGAAAATTATATCATCATATACATTGATGATGATAAATATTTTTGTTGTAAATATTATTTTTAATTTATTATTTAACTAAAAAAAACCTGACTAGAGAATCCAGTTACAAAGACTAAATGATTATTCCATGGAAGAGTGAAAAAGGATAAAAACCACCAGAGTAAATATTGTCCATGAGGACAAGTGGAAACCTACGCCCAAATATGTGGGAGGTGAGGGAACAAATTAGCAGAAACTTAGGCCAAGAATATTCCCTAAGGTTAGGGACGAGGATAAGTTGAAAAAATACCTAGGAAAACTATTTTATTATTGGTAAAACAAGAAAAGACAAGCATAGAGGATGCAGGAAGTTGCTGAGTACTTGTGAGAAAGAGTTGAATTTGATGGTTCTGAGAAAGAATCAAACTCTAATTTACCTGGACAAAGTTATACAAATTTTCAGTCCCTATGGAATAATGATTTCGGCTTGGGGATGGTAGAAACAAGTGATCTTGGATGTTCAAGTCTATGGTTGGGAGGAATTGGTTCTCTCCTCAGTTTGTTTCTAGTCTTGAAGAGGGTGTTGGATTACTGAGAGGGGGGGTGAATCAGTAATAACGTAATTATAATCATTTTTCTTCAAATGTTATATCAATGAAGAATTATTATCCAATAATGAGCAGTAATAAATAAACAATCACACACATGCAC
>SNQJ01S0000409.1:358209-375318 GCA_010110895.2 Picea sitchensis | reverse complement strand
TTGCATCTCACCTCTCCCTAACTTCTTGACAAGTTGTCCTTTTGAAACCCATTCATGTGATGACAACATCTCTCATGTCAAAATTATGGAAATGAATAAAAACAAATTAGTTTAAAATTATGGAAATGAATAAAAAAAAATAGTTTAATTGTAAGAATAATGAAACATATATGTGAGTGATATTAATATATTAATTCTATAGTTTCTAGGATTAATGTAAACATACATGAGAACTCCTTGCAAATTAACTAGCAACATGGATTATGAATCATAGATTGAACTAGGATCTATTATTGTTCTCTTGATCCACAAGACTTGCACCGCACACGTTGTTAATCAAAAAATTATTTATTATTGTTAATTAAACTTTGCACAGATCTATTGAGAAAATTTGCAATAAAAACAATTTGAATTTGATTAATTTTATTTTAAAAATTAGATTATATTTTAAATAGGTCACCTTCAACTACCAAGAACAAATTTATAATTTGTAGTCTTAAATATGGTTTATATGTACATAATTTTTATGGAGTTTATATGTACATAATTTTTATGGTGGCTTAGAGATGAATCACCATACACATTTTATGGTTTTAGAAATGTGTGAACAATGACCAGNACAAATTTATAATTTGTAGTCTTAAATATGGTTTATATGTACATAATTTTTATGGAGTTTATATGTACATAATTTTTATGGTGGCTTAGAGATGAATCACCATACACATTTTATGGTTTTAGAAATGTGTGAACAATGACCAGACATGGATTCAAAATAACACTAACTTCATGTTATCATGGATTCAAAATGTTAACTAATATCAAGTCAACAGACGAACTAAAATGGAGTCAATGGATGAATCTATTGATAGCGGATCGAGTTAATGGTGGGAAACCAAGTGAGATATCGACTGTTAGATAACTAGCGCAGCCACTTAAACCTGTGCCTGATGTACGACTAAAGGCGAACACCATTGCCCATGTGCAAAGCGAACACCATTAAAATCCAAAGCCAGGCATCGCGCAAATTGAAAGCCAAGCATCACGAATTAACTTAAGATGGCTATAACATGAAACGACATTAAATATATTGATCAGCGAAACATGGTTACGGTTCACAACTTAGTCCGGTTCATATTCTAGCAGTTATATCTGCAATCGATTTTAAGTAGTGTCTCCTAAACATTTAAACGTGACAATAAAATTTTGCATACATATTAATTCTTGTTAATCATCTTAACGTGGCAAACATATGGCCTCACAGTAATTTCTTAATATGATTAGGTAAATGTGAAAAAGTAAACATGTTAACGCATGCATTCATAAATACAAAGAAGTTATGAACAGTAAATATCATCCATTGATTTGGGAGGACGACTAAGAATATGCCAGCATCTTCAATTGTTGGTCATAAGATTAAGATTTAATGTTAAAAGATCATTAAATGTGACCATTGTCAATAGGTGTATGCCTTTCGACGTAATTAAATCATAACTATGAATCATATCAACCTCAGTGTATCGTAAAATTGAATGGGCAATGGTATCTCGGTGACCTGACACCCGATCTCCTGATCCCTGTGTACCAGCCTATCAGTCCCTCGGTGCATTGTTTATGTAATTACAAAGTAGAAACCCGATGGATCGACAACTCGATATCCCGATAAGCGATATGCAGTCACACTATTCTGTCACAAAGTTCCAACGTATCGGATCAGACCAGAGAGGGACACATGTTGGCATATGGTAATTGCATGTGCATTTCTGCATTGAGATTATAAATGGGAGATAGCCCCCCGCAAACAAGCTCATGGTCAAGGCACTTGGACTCATGAAACGAATATGTGTTTCAAGCACTTGGATGATCGACGAGCCCTTTATCTTGACCGAGGATTCTTTAGAGAAAAGATAATGTTTTTTGGCATCAGGTTGTGATTAGACAACCAAGGCAGTGAGTAGACTGCCAAGGCAGTGATTACATAGATCTGATCAGCAATAAATATTAAGAAGAAGTGTTAATGCACTCCGCCGTTACCTCTACAATAAAAGGTAAAAGTTGAAGGCCAATAATATCATTAAAAAAACAGTTTTATTTGTTTATTTTAATGAAAATAAAAAACAATGTTGATACTTTCCTAATTTAGAAATTGAAAATGAAGAAAAAATTTAAAGTCAACAACTAACCATTGAATGCTGTATCTAATACTTTTTATTATTTACTTAATTTTTTTTAGTATTTGGATAGTTTTAAAGGAAGCAAAATCCTTAAAAATAAAATTTCATAAGAATTTTTTTTATTAACTAAATAAAACTATATTTTTTAACAAAATTTAAATTTCATAATAATTTTTTTTATTAATTGAATAAAAACTATATTTTTAAGAAAAAATTTACCCACCTTAATTTTTTTTTAATAAAAATAAGATAAATTTATCTATTAATCAACCGTAATATAAAAAAATATAACAATTATTACTTAATGTCTTTAAAAAATCATATTAGAAAACTTTTATATATATAGATAGATATAACATCATACCTAATTTTCCAAATAATAGACCATATAAGTGGATAACTACTAAATCAATGTCAAACTTCTTTTAAAAAATAACTATATATACACAAGGAAAGCATCTTTGAAATGCAAAAATATATCTTTAAAAAATCTTCCGTACTTCAGTACCACAGGCCTCACCTACTTTTCCAATATAAAAGATAACTAGAGCATCAATATCAAACTTTTTTTTAACAGAAACTAATCAACATCACCAAAGTAAAAAAAATAAATCAATATTAAGTAAAAAAAAATCAATATTAACGAGAAAACTATGGCACCCAAATTTTAAATTTTAGGATAAGAATTTTCATGAATTATATTGCATTAAAATTTTTCTCAAAATTCATTTTATGTTATATTTGAAAGATTTTTTTTAATGTATTTGTTTATTAATTTAATTTTTTACATACTAAACTACATTTAATATTTTAACTAGGATTTATAAGTATCCAAAAAAAAACAATTTATGGAGGTGTAACATTTTATTATTATTATTATTATTTTTAATGTTTTTTTTTCATAATGTATCATCACACTAACGTCTTAACATATTTCTCATATTGAATTATAAACTAGAGCTTTAGCATATTTTTCATATTGGACACTAGACTAACACCTTAACATGGTGCTATCTCTTTATGCATTCAAAAATGCAATTTAAACAACATAAATTGGTGATTTCACCAAGATATATTTCGGCTATTTGAATGAAAATTTTCAATAAATCGAATGTTTAGACAATGCCTTAGACTATGGCATTGTCTAGACAATCATTTTTTTGGGATTTTTATTGGCATATTTTCTCGTAAATTTTGCGCGAAATATGGCCAAAAATTGTTGGAACTCCAAATTTGAGTGATTCAATCTGTTTCATGGTGTTGAATCCCTTTATAGTTGGAACTTCAGATTTGAGTGATTGAGTCTGTATAATTCGAGTGCATCTAGAGTATTTCATGGTGTTGAATCCATTTATGCATTTGAAAAAGAAATTTAAACAACAAAAAACAACTATTTCACAAAGATATATTTCGCTAGATTTTGGTGAAGAAATTCAAAAAATAAAATGTTTAAACAAAGCCTTAGACTATAACGTGGTCTAAAACTTCAACTTTTTGGTGGTTTTACACATATTTTCTTGGAACTCTAATTTGATTGATTGAGTATGTAATTGGAGCGCCTCAAGGGTTTTTCATGGCGTTGAATCCATTTGGATTCCGGTGAAAAAAAAAAGTCAAATGTTTAGACAATGCTTTAGAATATAGTGTAGTCTAAACGTTTGACTTTTTGGCATTTTTAAGGACATTTTTTTCAATCAATTTCAAAAATTCTTAGAGCTCCATATTTGAGTTAAAATTCTTGGAACTCCATATTTCAGTTATAGAGTCTGTATAATTCAAGTGCCCCGAGGGTTTTTCGTGGTGTTGAATTTTTGAATTTATTTATGCATTCGAAATGTCATTTAAACAACATAAAATGGCGATTTAACCAAGATATGTTTCCTCGGATTTCGGTGAAAATTTCCAAAAGTCGAATGTTTAGACAATGGCTTATAGACTATAGCATAGTCTAAACATTCATTTTTTTGTCATTTTCACGAGCACATTTTTTGATAAAGTCTATATAATTTGAGTGCCCCGAGGGTTTTTTATGGTGTTGAATTCATTTATGCATTGGAAAATGCAATTTGAACAACAAAAAATGGTGATTTCATTGAGATTTGTTTCACCGGATTCTGATGAAAAAATTCAAAAATTTGAATGATCATTTTTTCTCAAATCAAACCAAAAATTGTAGGAACTCCAGATTTGAGTGATTCAGTCTATATAATTCGAGTGTCCTTAGGTTTTTCAATGGTGCTGAATCAGTTTATGCATTTGAAAATACAATTTAAACCACAAAAAGTGGTGATTTTACCAAGCTCTGTTTCGTCGATTACAGTGGAAAAATTCAAAAAATCAAATGTTTAAACAATGCCTTATACTAGCACAGTCTAAATGTTCGACATTTCGACATTTTGACGTTTTTATGGGCATATCTTCCGATCAATTTTTCCAGAAATCTGACTAAAAATTGTTGGAACTCGAGCTTTGACTATTGAGTGTGTATACTTTGATTGCCCCGAGGGTTTTTCATGGTGCTCAATCTATTTATGTATTCGAAAGAGCAATTTAAAAAATAAAAAATGGTGATTTTACCAAGATCTGTTTTGTAGGATTTCCCTGAAAATTTTCAAAAAGTCAACTTAAAGTCTTAGACTATAGCTTAGTCTAAACGTTCTACTTTTTTACCTTATCACAGGTATATTTTCCAATCAATCCAATCAATTTTACCCTAAAAGCTGGCAAAAAATTATTTAAACTCAAAATTTGAGTGAGAGAGTCTTTATAATTGGAGCTCACAGGACTTTTTATAGTGCTGAATCAGTTTATGCATTAGAAGATACAATTTAAAAAACTAGAGAATAACAATTTACCAAGGATTTCACCATATTCCCTTTAAAAACAAAACAAATCCAATATTTAGACAACCCCTTAAACTATAAAGCACCTTGTTACTCTCATTGCAACCAAAATCTAACCCACATTCACCTGCAACGTCCTTCTGATTTGCAACGTCCTTCTTATTTGACCGCTCGTGACTTGGTAAATACTCTTTTTCCACGACTAAACGCTCAATCCAAGTTAGTTACAAATGCTGGTAGTAATCGTTGAAGATGGAATTTTAAGTCAAACATCAGCAGATCGTTTAGCAATTCATTGGTTAATGTGTCGAACCATTCATTATCATACTTCTATTTTTATTCATTTTACTAAAAAGAACTATTCTTCTCCTTCAATCACCTAACCTATACAAAACTTGGCATCACTTAATAATTTTGAAATTGATGTGAGACGTTACATCGTGAGCAACAATGTTACATACGCGTACAGACACGCCTCGTTATATATACCCACAACTTTACAACAGTGTTCTGCCTCCTCTTTGTAGTTTCCTCACTGCATAGTCCAATTATGGTAATCTAGTCTCAACCACATTACCTGTTTCCAGGTCCCTTGTTTTGATGGAATCTAGAGATGAAGAAGCTGCCAATGTCGAGCCGTCCCCCAAAATATGGAAAGACTGAACAGCATGATTTGCTTCAACACTTTCATTTCCATCATTAACTTGCATCCGGGGTCTTTCGGCAGGCTCGGGGGCTGGCCGGGCGAGTCCTGATGGTTTCTTTGACGAGATGTAAAGCAGAGAGTGTCGACATGAAGGACAAGAGGCATTGGAAAGCAGCCATGTGTCTATGCAATCCGCGTGGAAACTGTGACAGCATTCTGGTAATACTCTCACCTTTTCTCCCTCCATGAATTCTGCCAAGCAAATGGGGCAATCAATGCCTGGGAAGGACGAGCCCATGTAGTACACCGTCACCGGCAATGCTTTTATATCTATTCTCTTGATGCCAATTTCAGCTCTTTGGACACCCACATCGACTGATGGTTCGGACACCACTAGCCACCGTCTGCAGAGCAGTCGACAGCGTAGCAGGGCACTCAGCCCCAACGCCAATAGAAGAGAGCAGAACAAGGCCGCAATGATGACAGATAAGCTTGAGTCGAATCTCGTGTTTACTACGTAGGGGACCTCCCTCGATCCCTCTAGACGCTCCACTGATAGGCCCATGGGAGCGGATGACTGCAGTATCTTCCTATCTTCCAACCATCTCCTGCCATGAACAGGGAAGGCAGACATAATCTGCATTTCGCAGGAAACTAGCTCCAATTCTATATAACCTAGAAGTCGGTCAAGGCACAGTGGCCTCACAAACCCTGCACTCTCCAGCGATTCGGTTGGGCACTATGGCTGGAAGAATATGATAAAACCCAGAGGCAATGTTGCAGAACGATCAAAGCATAGAAAAACAAGAAGATACGGTTCTTGTAACCCAAGAGAGCGGGTGCTTCTTCTTAAGTATTCTATGAACTGCAGGAGTAAAAGATATTCTGTAGATAAAGGAGGAGATGATATTCGATGGGTAAAGGCCGTGAGGTGGTGCCCAGATAAAACGCCACTCTTGAAAGACTCTTGTTCCTAACACGACAAGACCCGACGTTTCCAGGAAAGTCTTCAAGGTTTTGATATAAATGGATATTTTTAGCTACTTTCATGATGAGTGGGGGCAGGGTATTGGTCGCTTTAAAGCTGATGAAGAATATTAAGAACGGAGGACAGATGAACGCATGATAGTACAGGAGGGGTCAGGGCTGTCACCATCCCGTGATCGGTGGGTTTAGGGTCTGCTCTGGTTTATGGTAATAAGGAAAGACAAATGTCGAGCAATAGCGTATGGAAAAATTAATAGCAGGGCAAAACCCTAAATACTAGATAATAAAAGTGGTGAGGTAGTCTACACATAGAGACTCGACGGTCTACCAGTAAAAAGCCTGGATGATACCAAAAGGTTTTGGATAAACTTTTTATTTTTTGGGTTTTTTTGGCTGGAATCTTGTAATGTAAATTTGTATAAAATCAATATTTTTTGTTGTTTAAATTGCATTTTTGAATGCATAAATGGATTCAGATGCTGAAAAATCGAAAAATCCCTGAAACACTTAGATTATACAAACTTAGCCACTCAAATATAAAAATCCAACTATTACTCACTAAATTTTAGGCAAAATGAAACTAAAAAAATAACAAAAACACAACCAAAAGTTAAAACCTTTGGATAAACTTACCCAAAATAACAATAATATATTACACAACGAATTTGGGTTCCGTAAAGACCAGGTCTTCCTCCCTGTTAATTTCTTTGAATGCATAGAATAAGTACAGAAATTATCATGCTCTCAAGGTTTTTGCAATATCTCAGCAGTGCTTCCTTTCATTTCACTGATATGATCGATGGATCTGATATAGTTGTTCAACTTGCTTTATTTATTTAAAAGGTTATTCATTCAATCACTTTAGATTGGGTCATTGAAGTGATGGATCAGTGATTTCGTATATAGGAGATCATAATTGTGGCTTGGAAGGATCTTTTTGGATTATATAAAAATTTTGTTATATGTGAATTATTATTATTTTTGTCTTTATGTGAAGACTTCAAGTTGCATTTCCAATTACAATTCATATGTAATTGAAAATCTCCCAACTTGTCCATTTTTAAATCATAAGAAATTTTCTAAGTTGATATTTGTGTATACATCTTTCATCAAATGCCTTATCTGTAAAGTACAGACATGTCATGTCTTCTCATCAACCATTTTGGAAAATTATGAAGTGCTAGGTAGCCCGAGAATAAAGTAAGAGTGTTTCTGCTGTTGCTTTTTTCATTATTGATGGAAGGTGATGTTTTCTTCATTATTGATGGGAGGTGATGTGGGTCGTATATGTAGGCATAAAACAAACTGCCCGCCTTTTTCTTCGTACAAAGAGACGACTGAGACGATTGGGCGGCGGATAAGAAGCATCCATACGATGGAACTCTTTAGCTATCATGAACAAAATACTGTAGTATATATTTATTTTTTTGGTTTTGGGTATATTTTCATTAATTTCGTCATGGTGAAATAGTTAGAAAATTTTTGGTTTTTGGTATATTTTAGATTAATTTCGTCATGCAGAAGTTAGAAATTGTTGTAACTGTAGATTTACTTGGTTGATGTAAGTGTTCTAACGTTTAAATGTCCAACATCTAGCGGCTTGTGAAGTTGCAGGGAGCCATAAAAGTGGCAAGCATGTGAATAATCTATATTACGCGTTAATCAAGTGCGTTAATGATACCATGTATGGTGTAAATTGCATATTTTTAATTAAAAGATTGATTATTTGGAAGTTTTCAATAAGTATATTTATAGGCTTAAAAATATTCAATTATGGCAGTATCACCAAGGTCGGGCCAACTGCTTGAAGATTAGCTACAGTCATGTTAAACATGATTAATTATGTTGCTGCTTTTGTTTGAGTAATCTAGAAAATTGGGTATATGTATTTTCAATATTTCAGAAAAGTATAGGGGCTTCCGCAGTGCAAGATATTTGATATTATTTTTGGGATTAACTGCATAGTGTAAGTCATTAATATATGATCCATATTCATGAGTATTAGTCGTAACTGACCAATAATTTTCATGATTTGAATAGTCCACTTAGCACTCATTGCATCAGGTGATGCTCACAGGGGTGAAGAAATGAGATTGAAACCAACTAAATGAATCTAAACTCTTACTGAGTCACAAGTTTCCAATATAATTGACTTGCTTGCTGTTAGATATACTCTTGGGTTTATAGTAACAACCTGCAGATTTAAACCTGAACCATACCCAAGTAATTCTGAAATATTACCAATTTGCCAACCTTAAAAAAATATAAAAATATAAAAAAAAATCCTGAACAGCTAAATATTATCTACCACTCTACACGCGCATGCCATTCTCTGTAAATACCAACGTCCGGATAAATTGATATTGAATTCGTTATCCAAGCATATATCATTCAAAGATAAGGTTGCCCACCGGTGCCTTTCTCTTTTTCTACAACTCCTTCAGGTGGATAAGATTGGAAAACCACGAGGAACTGTAGGAGGTATTGAATATGTACAGACTAGATTATAAAAAATCTTTGTTTATTCTCCCACTGAGGAATAGTGGAGAAAAAGGATGAACTTGGCCGGCCTACCTACCTGATTTACGGGTCCCAACGATATTACGTAAATTCTTTGTATATTCTCCCTGGGAAGAGAGTTGGAGAATGATAGCTGTTTGTCATTCTATATGTTAAATAGTTTTTTAAATATTTAAATGTTCAACCTTGAAGATAAGAAGAGAGAAAACCTAAGAGTGGATTGCAGTCGCCAATTACATTGATAGCATTTAAAGCACTCACATTATTTTATGTAAATATCTAATTTTCTCAATATTCATTGCTGCCCAAAGATTCCAAGATGTCTTGTAATATCTCCGAGTGGCAGATATCTCAACAACTTCATGATATAGCGTGGTTTGAAAGTATATTGTTATTTCACAAAGTCTTCCATAGCATATCATTGGTCACCTTTACATATCCATCCACGGTTGTAATTTATTGGTTTACAGAAATGGAAGTGGAGTTCCACATATTTTGAAAATCATGAAACTACAACTCGTTCTTAGAATGAAAATGGATGAAAATCTCGTAGATGCATTAACTGGATTATACAAATTATGTTATATTTCAGTTCATTCATTTTCCCTTAATTGTTAATGACTTAGAATTAAAGAAATATAGAAAATAAATGACAAATTATGTTATATTTCAGTTCATTCATTTTCCCTTAATTGTTAATGACTTAGAATTAAAGAAATATAGAAAATAAATGGCTAGTACATGCAATGCAGGAATGGAGTACGCATACTATGTTGGTTTTTAAGTGAAAAAAATGTTTTTTGAAACAGGTTTTGGTTATGAATAATGAAAATATATGTGGTAAGTATATGTCTATATAAATATATATAATTGTTGAATATTTTTATTTACATTTAAGAAAGGTTTTCTATGATTTATGAATTATATGAAAAATAAAAAAATTAAATACATTTAGATTTATAATTGTAATGGAGTTACTTGGGTCTAGTTTGGGTGGTTGGGAGAAATAATTGTTAACCTCCCCACCTAGGTTCAATGGTCTTAAGTGACATGTGGATAAATTCATGAAGGTGGGTAACACTTTCGTGAGAATTGGGTCTCCAAAATTTCGAAAGACCTTTTTTCAGCCGAACTAATATTTTTTTCAGTCGAAAGTTCTATTTTTTCGGTCGAACCTTTGAATATCAAATCGAACAGTACTGTGACGATGCCCTCGATTTTTGTGTACAATTTTAGTCGGACATATTTTTTTCATCTGGTAACATATTTTCGGCTGAAAGATATTTTGAGCGAAAGAACTTTTCGGTCGAATGAAATTTTCGACTGAAAGAACCTTTCGATTGAAAAGAGGTTTATATATTACCCGCACATCGCGACTGTTATGGTTTTTCCGAGTTGTTGGTTAGTTGATAGTGTTGTCGATAGCGCTATTCGACTATGTTGCACGTTGTAGATGCGGGTGGGAGGTTGAGTGGATGTTGGGGCTATGGGTGAGCAGGTGTTGGAGCTGCGGGCGTCCGGTCCAGGTAAATTTTGACCCAATAAGTTAACAATATTGTCTAAATTAGTGGTCCGTAATGTTTAGTGGTCGACACAATAATTTAACAACGTTGTTGGCAATGTTTAGTGGTAAATTTTTAGTTTTGTCTAAAGCATTAGCCTCTCTCTATCATCTTTCAATGTAAACTGCGAAGTTTCGCACCTCACCGAGATCCTATTTACGTAATCCATCGAGAATTTCCTAGGGAGGGGCCTACATATCCAATTCTCACAGGGCATGTAGCATTACCACTCATACTACTCTTTTCTACTCTGAATAGATCAATCCCCAAATAAGGCAGTGATTTATGGATCACTTTAGGCCCCTATCCCTTTAGCCTCTCTCTGTCAGTAAGTCCCCAACTATCACTCTGCGTGTAAATTCAGTTAACCAAAAGGGCCCTTCACTTCACTTAATAAAGAAGGCGAGAGCATGAGCATAGGTAGCACCCCTTCCTATTCCATAGTCCATAGCATCTAACTGAGTGAAAGTATCTGAAACTAGTGCAACCAAACCAAGTGCATTAAATCTAGTAGAAGGTGATGTAGGAGCATCGCCAACATCAAGCGAGCGTGGGGAAAGCACCAACGCATTTTGGCACATGATCAATAGTTTGAAACGTTTTGAAGTTGGATGCACCAAACATAAATAAAGAAGTTAAGAAAGGGTGTACTTCTTGATTGTAATCATACCTTGAGCGTCCCGCTCTTGTCTGAAGGACTAAGAGGCATTTATGTTAGTTAATGTAAGTAGGTAGACTTGAATTCTTAGATTAGACAGTTTTAGGAGTCGGAGGGAAAACATATATAGACACCCTCACTTGTATCATTGTATTATTATTAGCAGCATGAGAAGAGAGCATAGAGAAGTAGAAGGAGAGAGCTGTGTAGAAGAACCCCATGTATAGAAGTTCTGGATTAATACAAAGATATTTAGTTCAGACTCATGGTGTTTAATTTCTTTCTATGTTGTACATGTTGATGGATATATGTTTGTTTACCCTCTGTTATGCATTTTCTTTGATGCGTGAATGTATGATTTCATGTTGAATATCTGAAATCTGAAGAAAGGGAGAGTGAAGAATGAGTTTCAATTGTTTCTCTGTCTGAGCAAGAGTTTTTCCTGCAAGGAGTGCAGTGAAATTGTTCGCAAGGTGTGCGTTGACATAGGTTAGATTTTATCTCTGTAAGCTCAAGAGAGGTAACCTTGTTCTCATTCTTGCAGAAGTGCAAGTCAAGCACAGGAGTCGTGCAAGGTGTGCGCAGGCCGAGAGGATTCTCAGAGTTTGCAACCTAAGCGAAACTGTTGAAAGACTGTTGTCACAGGGAATGTGCAGAGTCTAAGAATTCAAATACTCAGAAGCAGTTGAAGAACTGTTGCAAGGAGTGCGCGCAAGAATTTTCCCCAAGGGACTGAGGATTTTTCAATCAAACTCAGGAGGGATAGGATCTTTGAATCTGTCGAAGAAAATCTCAAGAGGGCTAGTGCCTTGAAGCATCGAAATTGAGGCACAACGACATTGTTTGTTGGTGCATAAGTTTCACGAAGGAACACTTTGTTCATTTCGCAGAAATCGTCAAGGAGGAATTTGATGGTCAGAATTCTCCGTGGAGAATTCGCGAAGTTTCGAGAGCCATCGGATCGTGTAGAGGAGCAAGGGAGTTACGGCTTAAAATCTTGTACCAAGGTTCGTGAGGTTGCGAAAGGCGAAGTTACAAAATCGTGAAAGAATCTGAGATGTCCGATTGGAAGGACACGTGTCGCGAGATCCTCTCTATCAGGGATTTGGACATCGGGGTTTAGAAGAGGAGGCCCTTCAAATTTGCGAGGAGCGAAGCTGCGAAGTGAATCAGGACCGTCCATCTGAGAAGTGGACAGGTGGCATACTCGTCAACTCGAAGGTCAGACCTTCATTGACCATTTCGGGGTTTCGTGAGTTGGAGATCCGAGAGCACAGCATCCGGATTCGCGAAGTCGCAAAGTCCAAAATTTCAAAAAGGAGGGAAATTCCAATCGTGGGACCCACATAGACGACGTGTCGAAAATTCGCCATTTCATCATATCGAAGGGTAAGAGGTCGAGACTCTTGTCCCAAAAGTTCCGAAGTCACGAAACCGCGATAAAATCACAACCGTCCATTAGGAGGAGGACAAGTGGAAGAGACCTAGGGATCTCGTGAACTCGGAGGTTCGTAGGGTGAGAGCCCAAAGATAGAGTGCTCCAAGTCGCGAGGAGCATGTATAGCCGTCGGATCTAGGTCACGGGAGGACCGTTGGATCAAGAACCCCATCACATTTCGCGTCTCAGGGGGTTCGGAGGTTAAGAGGAGTTACTCTCGATTGCAAAAGTCGCGAAGTGCCGAGAGCTGAGGCACGGAGCAGACACGTGGCAGAACCACACAGTGGGCCCGGGAAATAGACCGTCGGACACACGTCACATTTTGGAAAGAGTCAACACCCCACTGACTTTTCATGTCTCGAGGATTCGCGAGACAAGAGAACAAGAGTTTAACCTTTGAACTCATGAAGTGCCGAGTTGCGAGAGGCGTTGGCACTTAAGCCTAGCCGGTGGTCACACACACAGAAGGTGCTGACAAAAAAGGAGTCGTAACCATTTCGTGACCTCGGGTATCGCGGATTTGAGAAGGAAGAGTCGGGAGTCATGACTCACGAACTCGCGAGATTGTGAGTTGCGAAAAGGACCTGTGGATCGATAAATTGTAGATTCCAGCAGAGAATCGAAGGAGCCACTTCGGCTCAAGGGAGAGTCTGAACGATCCTGAGAGCGGATCTCAGCTCGAGGGCTGATAGGTCCTGCATCATAAGGTCTTGTTGTTATTCACTCTGTTTTGAGTAAGTCCCCAACTATCACTATGCACCCATTAAGTCCACAACTATCACTATGCGCCCTCTATCTAGTTCTCTTGGAAAGACACAACAAATCCAAAAAATCCATGAGCAAAGCAATACCAATTCCTGCCATTATAACCATAACTCTAGGTTTAGAGAGAGGCATAGAATGTATACCATTGGCCATTTCCCCCTTCAAATGAAACAACCAGAGACCAATTAAAAGAGAAAATTAAGTTGATACTACCCACAATAAATGATAACATCCTCAAACTTTGAACTGATGATGTAAAGGTCAAGATTTGGCAAACATGGGTGTAATTGGCATTAGAATTTATGAGTTCTTTGACAAGAAACATATTGGTGGGAAACCCAGTTTTTTTACTCTCAAGAAGATAGTTTCTTATTGCCCTTATGGCTATCAGGGTGCTAGAGAAGACATCTATTCTTAAACAGAAAGTTAGTACAACGTTGATTACAACTTCTGCTAACCTTGGAAATATTACAGTAATACCTTTGTATCTTTCTATTATTGAGAGTCCTCTACTCTTATGCATGTAATTTTGAAGGGCATCAAAAGTCGTGAATGACTCCATCAACAGATCTAGTTTCTTCATCTTCATACCTTGAAGATTTTAAAGAATTGATTAGCAGTTTTGTCAAATTATCCAATTTATTATTTTTTATTTTTTTTCATCATTATTATCCAATTACAGTGTCCATTTTTTGTTCAAACGTGTTAGTGATGAACCTCTAATTTTTAGGTGGGTGTCTGATCAATTGTAGAATGAATGGTTCGTTGATCAGAGTTCATTTTTATTGTTAAAGAAGTTTGATATGTACTTTTTGGGTACTTTAGAAATGTTGCTTACACCATCCCTCATTCTACAATTCCATTGTGCATCCAACAAATTATATTACCTTGCACTCTCACCTCCAAAGCCTGCGTAAACATTGGATCAACCCAGTTTGCATTCTAGTTGTCAAAATTCAAATCTTCTCCAACCATTTGTGATTCTGCAACCCATTGTACCTTGTTGTCTGAACCAAAGTGAAAATCATCCCTCACAATGTCTATAGAAATTACAAAGGAGACCCCTCACAAATGCCTCCAACTGCACAATCAATTCCAGAACATGTTGTATTATTTGTATTGGATTTATTTTCATATTGTATTTTCTTGTTATTGGAAATATAATATGTAACTAACTAATTATTACATGGTGAAATTGAAATCAATTATGTGGTGCATTGTTTAATAAATTCTGATAAATGTTAAAACATATTTTTATTTCGTTATTCTTTGTTGAAATATAATACAAAAGTAGAAGATTATTACATGATGAAATTGACACCAATCTTATGGTGCAATGTTTACTAAATTCTTATAAATGTTAGAATATATTTTTACTATATTAATTTGGAACTGTTGTTTATAGTCAATGTACAATTATGGTTTATAAAAAAATTTATTTGAAATTTAATTTTTTTTATTCGGAAATTATGAATTCAAATATAATTTATATTTGGGTTAATTAAACATTTATCTCACATATAATATATATGTGAGCTAGCTCACTCACATATAATATATGTGAGCTAGCTTACATATAATATATGTGAGCTAGCTAACATAAAATATGTGAGCTAGCTCACATAAAATATATGTGATCTAGCTCACATATATTATATGTGAGCTAGCTCACATACAATATATCTGAGGACCTGTCCATGTACAGGGACATACAAGAACTCGGGCCTATACCTGTACGGCCGAGTATGGCCCTGTCCATGTACAAGGACATGGCTATAATCGTCCATGTTCATCGGGCCTATCCCTGTACATGGACAGAGCCATATTCGACCATGCCCCTTAGCTTAGTAAAGGCTATGTGTTACACTATGACCATTACAGACTAATACATGGTTACGATAAAGATATACATATTAATGGTAATCATTCTAATCACTTTCTTGTTTATCTGATAGTTACAATCATACATGTTATATTGAGTTCATGATAGTAAGGACTATGTTCTCATGTTCAACTTAACCAATATCTTACCTATGATATGTTTAAGCTTCACATTTTATGTCCTTATTGAAACCCATAGCTATCGGTGCTTTATCTGAATAAGTTGTACACACCATATATGTAGTTTCCCTAATAAAGGCAATATAACTAAAATCAATACTAATATTGATAATAATCAAATCATGTAAGTTATCGTAATAACAACTTGATCTCAACTAATATGAAACAAACCATGTATAGCTCTATGCTCTCTTGTTGTAATTCAAAGTACGAGCTGTAGTGTGACTTATAATTCTATGTTAGTATTACTGCCATTGACCTTTATTCTAGTGAACACAGTAACATCTAGCACATAATAGGAGTCAATTTGGTAGGTATAGGTGATAAACATGAACTAATTCCATAAAAAATAACATGAACATACTACTTATATGGTATAGATACTAGTAATTCCAGACCTGAGGATTTGTCTGAGATTTATTGGTGAATATGGTAACATATGAACAAGGGGAATCAATATGCATACTCTGATACAGGGTGGTATAGATAATAGCCATAGTATTCCATGGAGATCATACGGAGATTAGTGGCCTATACCTTAGACTCAGACTCTACACTTTTAACTATATCGTAATATTCACCTAGCTCATACGGGTAAGATATGAAGTTGATTCCATTGCTTTAGATATTTCTTAATCATAGTAAGTAAAACCCATCTGTATTGGAAAAGAGTATACGCTTTGCAATACCCTTGTTAATGATGCTACTAGTATAGTTATAGTGTTTCTTATAGTAATATCTCTATTTATACTATTCAATACGAGCAATAAGGTTAAGGAATCCCATATTATATGATATTTATAACATGTGGAATTGATACATAAGAGTACTGGTCACTATGCTCATATAACTAGGATCGATAGTAATACATTGTGACCATGACTGTGTTTATATTACGTAAATATGATAGGCCTATGCTTTTGTTAGCTTATGAGCTTTAACTATCCTATGCCAAATCTGACTCCATTTTAATTCCCTGAATCATTCGTATTACTTGGAGCTAAGTTAGGAATCACTCCAAGTTATAGTGTACATACTAGTGAACATACAGTAATCATAGACTATCTGAATCATAGAAGCATTCCCATTAGTTAATACGGATCCATATTACATATATAGGCAATGGTATACATCTTATCATACGTGTTATTACTAATATATCATGACATATATCATATCTAAGCTTTTAGTAATGTTAAATTTTTCAAAATCCCACCCAGTTTCAGTCTCACTGAATTTTCTACCAAATTTAAATGCCAAACTCAGTTTCAGCACTATTTCAGCATATGCTACAGCGGTGTTTCAGCATCTTCTCACAGTGGTGTTTCAGCATCAGCATATGCTACAGCCTGGTGTTTCAGCATCTGCTCACAGCTGTGTTTTAGCATCAGCATATGCTACAGCCTGGTGTTTCAGCATATACTCAGCACTGTGTTTCAGCATATATTATAGCGG
>SNQJ01S0000409.1:342919-357257 GCA_010110895.2 Picea sitchensis | reverse complement strand
TAACGGCTGAGTTTAGATTAGATGGGTGGCTGAGATTTGGTGTCTCTTCACTCACCCTCACTTTAATCATAAAGTTATCTTTTAATTTGCATCTCACAAATTAATTTGACTAAGACCCAATTTCGGCAATTTCTCCCCTTAGGTGCCTAGGGAAGAGAAACACTTGCCTTGGTACATTATTTAACAAGTAATAGACGTGATTACAATGCCATATTTAAGCTGAGTTACAATACCGTGTATTCTCCCTATAAGTGTATGTTTCCCATTAATTACAACACAGTGATTAGTGTATTAGCTAGTCTAAAAAACTCAGTATCATGGAAACAATAGGGATAAAGTAAGTGTACAGAAACATGAATCAAACATATTGTAATGATACCAACGAACTGTATAGGGTTGAACATGATGAAGTAATGAGATAATATGATATGAGACCATAACAAGCCCTGTATGAGACCTCTATAAATTATCTTTGTTGATCTATCACCCTTTGTATTTACACTAATATGGCACAGATACTAGTTACAAATTGTATCGTATTCTATCTGCCTTATTTGCTCCATACTGTGTGAATCTTTACTGTATGAGCATACCATAGATATGGGAATATACGGAAAATCAAAGAGATCAACAAGGATAAGAGAAAGGAGCTCTATTGTGACAAGAGTGAATCTTGTTTCCATAACTACTACCATTGAATAGTATTAACTATGCATAATACCAATATTCCTTAAAGGGTAATACTAGTATGCATAGTACTAGTATTACTTCTATATTAGTGTCGATCAACTTTGACTGGAATCATAGTATTGAAAGTGAACACATGTGATGTATGTGAATAGCTTAGATAGAGCCTATGTTTTTGAGATAGCACGTTTAATTGTACTGATACAACTAAGTAATATGCATAATATATGGATCTATATTGAATATACCCATAGATCTAGTATCATAGCTTTGATATTGAACTTACATATAAACCATATATAACACTAAGTAGTGCTAACTGTATACGATAACCACGTTGATATTGATGTAATAGCTATGCTATATTTAATGAACACATACTACTTATCACTATTCCACAATGTTGATTAGGGAAATGAGGGGAATATACCCACTACACGATAATGGTGATAGGTGAAAATAAGGGTAATAGCTTATGACGCAAGCATTGTAATCACATACAAGTGTAATATAGGTGTTGATACTTAGTGCCACTGCTTTCTAGTGATATCACGTGTAGTTAATAAGAGATAATATTAATATCACAATACATATTGATTATGGTAAATAGGTAACATGATATCACCTTGTTGAACATTAAGCTAAGTTGTTCTTGTATTACTGATATCATAGTAATGGAATGAATCTATTCCCCTTGTATTACAGGTTAATCTATTTCATTTAGTTCTTATTATATACTGCCCTTTGTAGTTAACAATCATGTCGTCTGCTTCTATTCCCTATGTTATAGCTCATACAACAACCTTTAACTGTAATTGGACAAATATGGTAAAGGTTAATAGTATCTATATTCAATGTACTTACTTCCTTATAGTGATCATTGTTTTGGTACTAGGATGAGATTCACAGTATGGAATGTTATGGAATTAATGGGAAGCAATATCACTCGCTACTACACAATGAGAGATTCAAGCCAATGTAATTAGTAGTTCATAACCAGATACATTAGACTCATGTCAGGAAGTTGTACTCATAGTTAGTTTTGTACTAATCCATATCCAAGTAATGGAAATCAATGGTAATAATCTAATCACTATCATAAGTAGTACTAATACACTTGCTCTATGTGATGGATATGTGATCAGAATTGTAGTAGTGATCCTGTATTACTATTAGTTTAATTAACATTAGCTTTATGTTAATTACATTACGAGTATTTCTTATTTTGTGCTATTACATATGGTATAAGTAGTAACATGTAGATATCGAGATTAAAGTAGATCTTACTTCATAGTTACTCATCATGTAATGATTCCAAAAACTGTAAGTAAGCATATGGTGTTAGTTATGTGATTACCTTTATCTAAAGAAGAATGTGATTATGGTGTTAGTAAGCATATAGAATTCCTAGGAACTATATCTGCTACTAGTGTTGTTGTAGTCTTTATATCTTGACCTAGTGGAATTATAATTAGCTAGGATGCTAATTAGTCAACTTCTAAAGCTTTACCTGGAGATCAAATTAACATGACCACCTAACCATTTCAAGATTATTATTCACCTTGGCCTCAACATCTATAATAGTAAGCATAGATAAGCCTAGTTGACCTATCCATGGGCATGGATAGGGAAATTTTTGGCCCTATCCATGTACATGGATAGGATCGAATTCGGGTCTATCCATGTACATGGACATGGTAAAATATGGCCCCGTCCATGTACAGGGATAGGCCCGAACCTCCTATAAATTAATAATTTATGAACATAATAGGATGCAAACACAATAGAGTAAAAACAAAGACGCAACAACACCTAGACCATACCGGGCATAGACAAGTAGAGGTATAATTTATGTTTATCAGATGGGATGACAGGTCCAAATTTGGACCTATCCATGTACAGGGACAAGCTTGAATTTGAGCTTGTACCATTATTGAAGAACAACAGATGTATAAACTAAATAACATCCAAATAAGAGCATGATCAAATTATTGATCTTCCTTTGGTTTTTTGTTTTTTTTGTTTTTTGTTAAGTACCAAGTTGAGATAATGTGTGATTATTTTCTCTCCCGGGATGGTCTATGATACCTAGGAGTAGTTAATAAGAGAATTAGCACATTATTGATCTTCCTTGTATGATGGGATAATAAAAGATTATAAGTAAATATCATGAGAATCATGTGGACATTTTGTCATTCAAGAATAACTTAATTGTTGACTTTGTCTTGAAATCACCCTTGTTTGACTTACGCCCCCTTTAATTGTTTTGTGGGTTTTTGGTTTTGTTCTTTAGCTAAAAAAAATTATCCTTCTTGACTTTGGAAGAATTTAATTGTTGACTTTGTGTTGAAACCACCCTTGCTTGAATTATTCCCCCCTTAATTGTTGTGTGGGTTTTTGGTTTTGTTCTTTTCTTTTTCCTAAATAAAGTTAGTTTCCTTGACTTTGGATCCATTATCTTGACTTATTTAATTATTTAAGTGTGTGGATACGACCCCTCTTCTTGGTCTTTTCCATCTTGTTGGAGATCTATTCTTGGTTATTGTTTGGGTATTTTGGTTCTACTTGGTGGTGTTGCCCTCCTTAGCTTTTTGTTGGTGTCGTCCTCTTTATATCCTTGGTAATGAAACCTTGAGTATGTTTCCGTTCTTTTCTATTGATGGTTCCACATGTGTATTTTTCTTGTTAGTCTATTGATATTTTACCCTAAAATTTCTCCTTGACAATTTGTTCCATGTGTCATGATGAGATCTTCCCCGAGGGTTTGATCAATGATCCCTTGAATCTTTTTCTAAGCATATATCTAAGAGGATTGTAACAACATGTATCATGTGATACTATTTCTTGTTTTAATTTTAAGTAAATGTTTTTTCAGTGATTTGTTTTGTCAATGATTGTAAAAAATATAGTTGTTTAAGTTTTTTCAATATATGTTCTTAAATGCTTGTGTTATAAATTTGGTAGTTCCATTTAATGTTTCTAAAACTTACGAACTTTCATATTCATGAATTTCAAAAGGATAGATATTTAGGTGAGATGTCGAGACATGATTCTCCAAACATTCATCGCAAACGCTCTAGGCTATCCCAAAGAAGGAAGAAGAGGAACCCCTTCTTCGACTGAGACTTTGAGTGACCAGCGACAATCTTGTCGGAGGAGATTATCAAATGACTTTGTGAATAGATCAACTCAAGAATGTGCTCAAACAAGTGTTATGGATGCAGTATTCTTAGATAGGTTGCACATTGATACTCCTACACTTGAGAATATAGGGAATACATCAGGACAAGAAAATATGTTTGGTAATTTTCTTTGATTTTGTTTATTTTTGTTGTATTTTTGTGTATTTATATTTATGTCAAGTTAGATGTTGTAATTACTTTCAAATGTGTGTGTAGACAATGAGTTTAGTGTGAGGGAATACAATGAAAGACATAGTGGGTGTCACGAAGATTCTAATGTTGGTGAAGAGGGTGAAGGTGGATTTAGGAGGTGACATTATTAATAAACAAAATATTACATGCCTACGTCCACCTATCCTTCGGATGTTAAAAACAGTTTGGAAAATGATTTGAGGATCTTTGATCTCCCTCAGGAGAGTAAATAAAGCTTGCAGATTGTTTTGCATTCATTGCAAATCTTTATGGATGCATATCAAAAGATGGGGCCAACCACTGACAATTTTATCAATTTGATGAGGCGGTGAAAGTCAGAGGTGATGGGCCCTAATAAATGGGACGCAGTGAAAAATAAAGTTTCAAAAGAAAACACAATTTCAATGTTCAATTTCAAAGATGGGCCAAAGAGAAAGATGTTAAAGGTGCAATATTTTAAGCACCCCAACATAGCAGGACATCTGTATAACATATTTTTGGCAGCATATGGGAAATTTTTGTAGAATGATGAGGTTCCACATTATTTTTCTAGACACTTTTATCCAGAGTTTTTCATGGGCATGCACCCTGATTATACTATTCTACCATTCGATTATTATGGGGCTAGTAAAGGACAAACATATGATCGAAAAGGGGCATATCAAAATGCAACATTGCAGATGCCTCCATGATGCAGACCCCCTATCCCTCCTAAGGGTTGTGCGACCTCTTGATCAGGATCCTCTGATTCTGGAGCCGAAATGGCTCTTTTGGTTCCGAACTGGAATCCTTCGGACAATTACATAGGTCCCTTACAAATGCTCAGTTGGCTTTTTCGGGCGCCAAGCGTGAGCTCCCAAAGCGCGTGACCAAGGGGCTGTGACCAAGTGCCAAGCCAAAAAGGCGCTTATTGGGGACTAGGACTTCCCGATTCAACTGTTCTGTCTTCTGGTCTCTCGAACCTCCGGTAGCTGAAATGCCGAAATGGCCTGGTGCTCACTCCTTCGGGATTTCACATTTCGCGAAATCTAGAGGCAAGGGATATCCTTGCACCTTAGGGTCTCCGGTCGCCGAAAAGTCGAAATACTCGACTCCTATTCTTTCGAGATTTTGTGTTTCGCAAAATCAGGATGCGTGGGATGTCCTTGCTCCTTAGAACCTCCAGTTGTCGAAAAGCCGAAATGCCTAGCACCTCTCGATTTTGGGATTTTGCATTTCGTGAAATTAGGATACAAAGAGTATCCATGCTCCTTGGAGTCTCCGGTCGCTGAAAAGTTGAAATGTCCGACACCTATAAATTTTGGGATTTTGCATTTCACGAAATCAGGGTACAAAGGGTATCCCTGCTCCTTGGAGTCTCCGGTCGTCGAAACGTCGAAATACCCAAATGTCGAAATGCCGAAATGCCTTGGCATTCAATCAATGGCTCACAATAATCCTTGTGATCAGCGGCTCACGTCGAATCACGATTTCTGTATTTCGCGATTCGGGATTCTGAGGGACAAGAACCTCTGTCTTTCCAACTCCTGATACCTGAAGTCCCGAAATGGACCAAGGGTCCAGATCATCCTGTGATTGACGACTTTGATCGAATCACAACTTCGCGATTTCACGATTCAGGGTTCTGAAGGACAAGAGCCTCTGTCCTTCCACCTCCCGGTACCCAAAGCCCCGAAATGAACATCGAGAAACCCTCACCGCTAACCTCCTCGCAGCTCTACCTGATTCGACAGCCTGCGGGGTTTCGATGTTCCTCCTTGAGGATTCTCCACCATCCGTTTAGATTTCCGAAATCTCCTCCTAGATCTATGTAGGGTTAAAGCCTATGCTCCTTCCTTCAATCAGATGGCTTGTGGGGATTTCCACCACGATTCAATGCTCGACGGTGTTCTTCCTCCTAAGCTTTTACTCGATTTCGACTTAGGATATTTCTAAGTCTGCGAAGACTCAGTCTTCGCTCCTTCCAGGGAATGGGTTCTTGGATCCCAATAACACATTCTGAAGTGTTATTCCTCGTGAGCTTTGTCTAGTTCAGACTCCGGCTCCCACACAAGCCTTGCGTCTGAGGGAGTTTGATAGCTTAGATTCACGGTGTTTTCTCTTTGGCTCGATGCACACCTTGCAGAACTCCCAGCGAAGAGAAAAAAATTCCACAACGTTCCTCCCTGGCTCGATGCACACCTTACAGAGCTCCAAATGAAGAGAAACAATTGAAACTACCAAAATCTCACAGTTCCATTCACTTGTTTTTAAAACAGAAAATAACAGGAAAATACACAAAGTCCAAGAACAACACATTTGGATCAATTTTCCATTCTGTTCTATTCACAAGTACCCAATGGCTATAGATTACATTCAAATTTACAGTAACTCAAAACATTTTCTTCTTGCTAATTCGTAGTTCTCTCTTACAAGTAATTTTTCTCTGTATCCCAGCTCTCTCTACCTAGGTGTCTCAACTTCTACATAACTCAAAAGATATTTCTAGGGTTTCCCCTGGCTACTTGCCTACTCTAGGATTCATCCTACGCTATCTTAGTTCAGTCGCATTCCAGTGCCGAAATGGAAACTCTTGCTTTTTTTACAATTTCCAAAATTTGCCTCAAAGGGTAAAATTCGACATCGGTTCAAGGGTGCCTCCAAAGGTGAATTCCGACGCTGAGTGAAGGCGGATTTCAAAATTGGTTGCAACTGTCGACATTGAATTTATAGAAGAACTCACACATGTTGAGTGGTCCTGCCTCTGCACGCTTGCCAACAATGCTCCTGCATCATACTCCCCTTGACAAAAATTCATGGACTCCTATCCATGAGCTCCTCTACTGATTTTCCCTGCTTCTAGATAGCAGCTTCATTTTCCCAACTGGCATATTCTATTGGGTGTCCCTTCCATTTGACCAGATACTCAAAATAAATCTTCCTCCTAGTCTTTTTGCCAATCCTTTGATCAACAATTTTCTCCATCTGCGACTTTTCTGCCACATGCATTTGTTTCTCCCACTAAATCTTTCCTTGATCTTCTAACCCTTTTGTGTCATGTTTCCTATAAGGATACAATTTTGAAATGTTGAATATGGGTGAAATGCCCACACCATATGGCAGTTCGATCTCATAGGCGTTTGCATGAAACTTCCTCAAGATCTTACAGGGTCCTATCTTCTTCATCTTCAATTTGTTATATGTTCCCCTAGGGAACCTTTCCTTCCCAAGATGTGCTAAAACCTGATCTCCCACTTCAAATTGAAGTTCCCTGTGATGCTGATCAGCTCTGTGCTTGTATTTCTGGTTAGAACTCTGTAATTTCTCTTTGATCCGACTATGGAGTCTCTGCATCTCAGCAACAAAATCCTCTGCTCCAGCGCTTCTGATGTCTCCCTGTTCCAAGTCCCTTAACTCAGACACTCCCCTGGGTTGCATTCCATAGAGTATTTTGAATGGGCTCCTTCCAGTGCTTCTGTTTGGTGAGTCATTGTATGAAAATTCTGCTTGTGGCAGAATCTGATCCCACTAGTTATGATGTTCAGTAACCAGGCTTCTCAATAAGTTTCCCAAACTTCTATTTACCACCTCAGTCTGCCCATCTGTCTAAGGGTGATAAGATGAGTTGAAGGACAAATTTGTCCCCATCTTCTTCCACAACGTCCTCCAAAAGTGACCAACTAATTTTGTGTCTCTGTCTGAGACAATGCTCCTGGGTAGGCCGTGAAGTCTTACAACTTCTCTGAAAAACAAATTTGCAACATGTGTTGCATCACTGGTCTTCTGGCATGGGATGAAATGTGCCATCTTTGAAAATCTATCCACCACTACAAATATGGAGTCAAATCCTCTTTGTGTTCTTTGCAATCCCAAGACAAAATCCATGCTTATTGCATCCCAAGGCCTCTATGGTATTGGCAATGGTTGATACAATCCAGTGTTCTATCTTTTCCCCTTTGCATCTTGGCAGATTCTACATCTGTTCACCAATTTTATCACATCTGTTCTCATACCTGGCCAATAGTACGAGCTTCTCAACTGTGCAAACATTTTATCATGGCCGAAATGTCCAACGAATCCTCCACTATGCTTCTCCTTCAAAAGATTGTCCCTCATTGAGCATCTTGGTATGCACAATTGATTTCCTCTGAACAACAATCCTTCCCGAACCATATACTCTGTCCACTAACTTCTATCTCTCATTACAGGGCTTGTACATGCTTCGTAGGCCTCCTTGAAATCTGTATGATCAAAATACATATCCTTAAGGTGTTCAAACCCCAAGGTCTTCACTTGGAATTCTTGCAGAATTAAACATCTCCTGCTTAACGCATCAACAACCTTGTTAGTATTCCTAGAAATATGTTTTATGACAAAAGTAAAAATTTTCATAAATTCAACCCATTTTGCTTGTCTCTGATTCAGTTTTTCTTGTCGGGTTATGAACTGTAAAGATTGGTTATCATTGTACAAGATAAACTCTTGCGGGACAAGATAATGCCTCCATTTCTTCAATGATTGAATTATGGCATAGAACTCCTTGTCATATGTGGAGTATTTCCTCTTAGTCTCATTCAACTTCTCGCTGAAAAAGGGAAGAGGTCGATTGTCTTGACTCATAATTGCTCCTATTGCAACTCCACTTGTGTCACATCTTACCTAGAATGTCTTTTCAAAATTCGGAAAGACCAGAATTGGTCATTCCGTTATTTTCTCCTTTAGTATATTGAATCTCCTTTCGGCCTCCTCTGTCCATTTAAAATACTTGTGCCACTTCTTCACTATATCCATCATGGGTGAACAAATCCCACTGAAGTCTCTAATGAAATTTCTATAAAAACTTGCTAAACCATGAAAGCTCCTTACCTCAAACATGTTCCTTGGTGACGACTATTCTCTGATCTCTTTCACCTTCTCTGGATCCATCTTCAGTTCATTCGAAGATATTACGAAACCCAAATAAATGAGTTATGTCTTCATAATAGAGAATTTCTTCAAATTGATCAGCAACTTCTCCTGCTGTAGCCTCCTCATTACTAGCATTAGGTGCCTCAAATGCTCCTCTTTAGTCCTACTAAAGACCAACATATCATCCAGATATACAACCATGAACTTGCCAATAAAATCTTTTAGAATTTCATTCATCAGCCTCATAAAAGTGATTGGGGCATTCGTTAAGCCAAATGGCATAACTAGCCACTCATACAGGCCTTCATTCATCTTAAAGGTTGTTTTCCATTCATCACCTTCTCTCATCCTGATCTGGTGATATCCACTTTTCAGATCTATCTTAGAAAATAAATTTTCTCCACTTAAACAATCCATTAAATCATCCATTCTTGGTAAAGGGAATTTGTACGTGATGGTGATCTTGTTGATGGCTCTCGAGTTTTTTCACATTCTCCATCCTCCATCTTTCTTTGGGCTTAACACAGTTGGTACTGCGCATGGGCTCAAACATTCTCTGACTAAACCCTTATCCAACAACTCTTGGACTTGGTTCTTCACCTCCTCATTTTCTTGAGGTGTTAATTTGTACGCTGCCTTGTTTGGCAGGCTTTCTCCTGGTATCAAGTCGATATGATGACTGATACTCTTGATGGGTGGCAATGAGTTTGGTATCTCATCCACCACTATATCAACAAAATTATCCAGTAGCTCCTGAACTTCTTCAGGTAGATCATTCATTGGTGTACTTGTACGGATGACTCTGGGCTTCCTCACCACAGCGAACTGCATCTCCTGCTCTTCCTTGAATTCTTTTAGGATTTCCTTCCTGCTCATGAGAAGTATGCTTGTGATGGCTTCCTCCTTCGCCCCTTCTCCTCCATTGGCAGCAACATATGCGTCCTACCATTCTTCTCCAATTTATATGTATTCTTTCTTCCATCGTGGATGAAATTTCTATCAAAATGCCTTGGTCTTCCCAACAAAATGTGGCATACATCCATGGGAATTACATCACATAAGATTTCATCTTTATATCCTCCTATTTTAATTTCAACCAGGCATTATTTAGCGATCGTTACCTGGTGTCCTTTTTGTAGCCATGAGACTTTGTATGGCCTCGGATGTGTAGTTGTCTTTAGCTCCAATTTCTCTACCATATCTGTGGATACTAGGTTGTCAGTACTCCCACTGTCAATGATTACCTTGCATACTTTATCCTTAGTCTTGCAAGCTGTCCTGAAGAGACTGT
This sequence comes from Picea sitchensis, assembly GCA_010110895.2. Taxonomy (NCBI): domain Eukaryota; kingdom Viridiplantae; phylum Streptophyta; class Pinopsida; order Pinales; family Pinaceae; genus Picea; species Picea sitchensis. The sequence continues at coordinate 347,018 of SNQJ01S0000409.1, read as the reverse complement.
TTCTCTGCACTGGCTTTTCAATTTCTGCATTTGGCTTTAAGATAACTTTTCTCAACATCAGGGATGCTCCATCCTCTGCTCCTTCTGCCTCAACATATCTTCATTGTGCTTCTGAAATGTGAGCTTCTCCTCCTTCCTTCTTCTTCTTAGGACACTCCCAAGACATGTGCCCTATCTTTCCACAGTTATAGCACCTTACTAATCCTCTGCCTCTTCCTCTAAAAGAGTTTCTTCCACAACTCTGTCTTCCTCGTGAACTTCCTCCTCATTCCAGGTGATTGTGTGGTTTCTTAGCCTTGTCCTTAGACTGTTATTCTGTTTTATGGCCATCTTCTTCTCTGCCTTCAACGCAAATGATAAGAATCTTCCACAGTCCTTACTGACATCATGCTAAGATTGTCCTAGATCTCATATATCAATCCATTTATATATCTGGCGGCTCTTTCTTCGTCTCTCTCCCATTGTCCAGTTCTGATTTTTAGCCAGTAGAACTCCTCGGTGTACTCCTTGACTGTCATCCCTTTCTGTCTCAGGTTCAGTAGCTTCCTGAACAGATTGATCTGGTAGTCTTTGGGTATGAACTTAGCCTTCAGTTTGGCTACCATCCTGTCCCAACTCTTTATCCTCTGTTTGCCTTTAATTCTCCTCTCAGCCTACAGTTTGTCCCACCACAGTGTTGCATGCCCTTTTAGCTGGGTGATTGCCTGCTTCACCTTCTTCTCCTCATCAACATCTTCATAGTCGAAGTGTTTGTCCATGGACCTCATCCAGTCCAACAATTCTTCAGCATCTATATTTCCCTCATACATGGGGACCTCTATCTTAGCTATGCCTCCCAATCTGGCAACTGCTCTCAACAAACATTCTTCTGCAACATCCTCTCCTGTAGCTTCTTCAACCTCAACCTCTTCACTTTTTGCATCACTGACATCCCCAACGTCAGGTTCTCTTCTTTGTGCTGCTTCCATTGTTTCCAATCAGGCGTGAAGCTCTCGCATCTCCCTCTCTACAACACGGTTGGCTAAAGGCGGCTCTCGTCTTCTTGGTGGAATTATGTCGACTATCTGTCACACACAGAGTACAACTCTAATTTCTATGTATCCATCTTTTCCTCCTTCGCCTGAAGTCTACAGATGAAAAAATGAGGCTCTGATACCACCTGATGTAGACCCCTTATCCCTCCTAAGGGCTGCGCGACCTCCCGGTCAGGATATTCTAATTCTGGAGCCAAAATGGCTCTTCTGGTTTCGAACGTCAACCCTTCGGACAATTACATAGGTCCCTTACAAATTCTCAGTTGGTTTTTTTGGGCACCAAGTGTGAGCTCCCACAGCGCGTGACCAAGGGTTGTGATGAAGTGCCAAGCTGAAAAGGCGCTTATAGGGGACCGAGACTTCCCGAGTCAAGTGTTCTGTCTTCTGGTATCTCGAACCTTCAGTAGTCGAAATGCCGAAATGGCCTGGCGCTCGCTCCTTCGGGATTTTGTGTTTTGCGAAATATGGAGGCAAGGGATATCCTTGCACCTTAGGGTCTCCGATCGCCGAAAATCCAAAATACTCGGCACCTATTCTTTCAGGATTTCAAGTTTCGCGAAATCAGGATGCGCGGGATGTCCTTGCTCCTTAGAACCTACAGTCGTCGAAAAGACAAAATTCTTGGCACCTCTCGATTTCGGGATTTTGCGTTTCACAAAATTAGGATACAAAGAGTATCCCTTCTCCTTGGAGTCTTCGGTCGCCGAAAAGTCAAAATTCCCGATGCCTATAAATTTCAGGATTTTGCATTTTGCGAAATCAAGGTACAAAGGGTATCCCTGCTCCTTGGAGTCTCCGGTCGCCGAAAAGCCAAAATGCCCAAATGCCGAAACACCGAAATGCTTTGGAATTCAATCAATGACTCACAATAATCCTTGTGATCAGCGGCTCACGTGGAATCACGATTTTGCTATTTCACAATTCGGGGTTTTGAGGGACAAGAACCTTTGTCTTTCCAACTCCTGGTACCCAAGGTCCCGAAATGGACCAACGGTCCAGATCATCCTGTGATTGATGGCTCTGATCGAATTGTGACTTTGCGATTTCACGATTCTGGGTTTTGAAGGACAAGATCCTCTGTCCTTCCACCTCCCTGTACCCGAAGCCCCGAAATGAACGTCGAGAAACTCTCGCCGCTAACCTCCTCGCAAATCTACCTGATCCGACAACCTACAGGGTTTCGGTGTTCCTCCTCGAGGATTCTCCACTGTCCGTTCAGATTTTCGAACTCTCCTGTTGGATCTATGCAGGGTTAAAGCCTATGCTCCTTCCTTCAATCAGACAGCCTACGGGGATTTCCACCACGATTCAATGCTTGACGACGTTCTTCCTCCTAAGCTTTTACTCAATTTCGACTTAGGAGATTTCAAAGTCTGCGAATACTCGGTCTTCGGTCCTTCCAGGGAATGGGTTCCTGGATCCTGATAACACTTTCGGAAGTGTTATTCCTCCTGCACTTTGTCTAGTTCAGATTCCAGCTCCCGCACACTCCTTGTGTATGAGGGAGTTTGATAGCTCAGATTCAAGACGTTTTCTCTCTGGCTCGATGCACACCTTGCAGAGCTCCCAGTGAAGAGAAAACAATTCCACAGCGTTACTCCCTGGCTTGATGCACACCTTGCAGAGCTCCAAATGAAGAGAAACAATTGAAACTGCCAAAATCTCACAGTTCCATTCACTTGTTTATAAAACAGAAAATAACAGAAAAATACACACAGTCCAAGCACAACACATTTGGATCAATTTTCCATTATGTTCTATTCACAAGTGCCCAATGGCTACAGATTACAATCAAAATTACAGTAACTCAAAAAAATTTCTTCTTGCTAATTCGCAGTTCTCTCTTACAGCTAATTTTTCTCTGTATCCCAACTCTCTCTAACTGGGTGTCTCAACTTCTACATAACTCAAAATATGTTTCTAGGGTTTCCCTTGGCTACTTGCCTACTCTAGGATTCATCCTACGCTATCTTAGTTCAGTCGCATTCCAGAGCCGAAGTGGAAACTCCTGCTATGTTTAAAATTTTCAAAACGTGGCTCAAAGGGTAAAATTCAACATCGGTTCAAGCATGCCTCCAAAGGTGAATTCCAACGCTAAGTGAAGGCAGATTTCAAAATCGGTTTGAACTATCAACGTTGAATTTCTAGAATAACTCACACGTGTTGAGTGGTCCTGCCTCTGCATGCTTACCAAAGATGCTCCTGCATCACTCCACGACCTTTAGTATCTCGTCTAACAGGGGCATTTGCTTCACATTCAGAATTGAGAGCTTCATCAGAGGTTGGAAAAAATATTAGGAATGCAATCAAAGAAAATTTGGAATCAAGTTTTTATGGTGGTGATGTTGGTTTGAACCATCAGTGAGTGGAAGGCAATTCTCGGGCCATTTTTGTTTATAAAACAGATGCGGAGTTAGATACCATGTTAGTAGAAGATCTTGAGGAGTATGCAAAAATATTTTGTGATAGCTGGAAGGAGGTCATTCACAATGATGAACCAAACAACAGATTGGTATGTGTTCTCGTTAGTAAAGTTTTGACACATTTTAGGATAATTTACTTCTAATTCTAGATATAGATACATATCATTGTATCTATAGAAATAATTGAGTTGTTATTGTCATTAATTGCAGTTTAGAGATATGTTAAATGAATCTCCAATGAATAGGGGACTTGATTCCACAAGTTTAAATTTGTATAGGTTGAATCAGGTATGTGTTTTCTAATATCAACGGATGAGCACTTTAGTTGTCCAACCTCCAATATTTTGAATAAGATCAACAACATGGCATTTATAATTTTGTATAAATGTGAACACATTGAATCCTAGAGTCAGTTTTTAGTTGTGTTGTTCACAGATCCCTATTCCATCTCCTACTACTTGGGTAGGCTTGTCTCAATTCTCATTGGGATAGTTTGAATAGGGTGGGAGTTCACAGGTATCATTGCATGTTGAAAACAAATTTAGTTATATATTAAAATTGCAAATTGTCATTTAAATTATTAATTTAAAATAAGAATGTCTTAAACAACATTTAATTTATTGAATCATAGGTTGACACATC
>SNQJ01S0000409.1:310135-342759 GCA_010110895.2 Picea sitchensis | reverse complement strand
CCCTTCTTCAGTCTCTTCACAAATTTTTCTTCAATTTCATCAGGCTCAGAATCCTCATTCTTGTCTGCCTTAAATGATGTTTCTCTGGAGGTGGGTTTATCTTTAACTATTCTCATTTCATATGCAGTCAATGTTCCTAGAAGTTGATCAAACTCCAAGGTTTTTAGATCATTAATTTCTTCTATAGCAGAGACCTTCGGGTTGAACTGATCTGGTAGAGATCTCAAAATTTTCTGAACTAAAGAAGCTTCCTCGATTTTTTCACCAAGTTCTTTCATTGCATTTACCAGTTCTTCAACTCTCAGAAAGTATTTTCCAACAGTTTCATAGTCTTTCATCTTCAGTTGTTCAAACTGTACTCTATAGATTTGAAGCTTGGCATCCTTTGCCTTCTCATTACCTTCATAACTGCTAATGATTTTGTCCCACATTTCTTTGGCAGTTCCTAGGTGCATAACTTTTACGAATTTTGCTTCTACAAGCCCACTCAAGATAGCATTCATAGCCTTAGCGTTGAAGCTAAATTCTAACTTGTCATTCTTATTAGCTAGTACAACTGGCTTTACATAACCAGTATCTACCACATCCCAGACATCTGCACCTAAAGCCGTTATGTAGGTTCTCATTCTAACTTTCCAGAAGGAAAAGTTTGTTCCATTGAATAGAGGGGCCTTATTGGTTGAATTTCCTTCATGGATTGACATGTTTAAGCTCTAGGATCTACCCTTAGATAAAAGGGGGTTGGCTCTGATACCAATTGTTGGACAACTGAGAGGGGGGCGGGGTGAATCAGTTGTTACCGTGCTTAAACAATTATGCTTATTTTAAACTCTTTACAGAGAACTCAATGACAATCACAATAATGCGGGAAGTAAGCAATAGAAGATTCAACATCATTCACACACATGAGATACACAGAGATAGATATTTCCTGAGGAAACCCATAAAGGGTAAACACCTCTTCTTCTTTATATGATAAGTAATCTTTACATTCTGTACATTATCATACTTACGAGCACCAAATCATAATGAGGCTACAACCTCTGTTTTGCAAGATGCTACTTGCTGAGAGCACCAACTCTCTAGTTTCTCTAGCACCCACTAGAAGGAAGCACCGACTCGCTGGTTTCTCTAGCACCCACTAGAAGGAAGCAACAACTCCCTAAGTGTTCCAGCACCAACTGGATGGAAGAACCAACTTCTAGTCACACAGGAACCAACCTGTATAACAAAGAACAATAGTTGTCCCTTGCACTACCCTGCCACCCTGGTTTCTCTGGCTGCAACCAGATGGAAGCTACAACTCCCTGTGTTCAAGAACCCACTTGAACCTCTAAGGACAACAATCCTCCCTAGAACCTCCCTACCACCTTGATTATAATTATTTTCTACTAAAATTGATTACAGTGATTCAATAGTTGTCATTGGCTCCACCTATTATCTTCCTACACCTGTGCTCCACTCACCATCCCACCTATAACATCTCCTGTTTTCATCATCTGCCACCTGCACCATTTCTCTCCTTGACACTTCCACCTGTGTCGTGTCCCCACTCCCTTACCTATCACCTCATGGCCTTCCCCCTACTTCCTCTTCATCTTCTCACGCCACATCACCTTCATCCCATTACACCTCAACCCATCTTCTGTGGCCCCCACTCTATCCTCAGTCTCCTCTTCCCATCCGAAACTGTCCACCTGGCCATCTCTTGTCCACTTTCCCATGCCTAGCGTGCCAATCACTTCTCTAGTGCCCACATCCATTGTCAGGCCTCCCCTGCAAGCATATGATTCAAATCCAGATGGAAGAATGTTGAGGCCGCTAAGTTCCACAGGTGCAAAGTTGACTTGGGCCTACCTGATCCCAAGAAAGGAATTTATTGAAGCGGGTGGTGGGGGTTGAACCTCGTTTCCACCATAAATAGAAAGACCAAGGAAATACTGTTAGCAAGTTGGCTCCTCTGCAGGTCCGTTCTAAAGAGAGAATATGTTTGATTAAAGCTCACGTCTGGCATGATATTATATGCACAGTCTACCAGGAAGCATGCATATGTAATGCCTTCAATGCAAAGGCTCCGGCAGGATTTTGTTGTTTGGTTATGAGTATATAGGATTCTCTCTCATATTTTGTTAGTGTCAATGGTTGAGCTACGTTCCCGTTTTGTAAAGTTTTAATGAAGAATTTGATTTTCTAGTTATGTATCTGTATTTTAGACTTCTTGTCTAATGAAAGTCAGTTCCCTTCCATCTCTCTGTAACAGTTGTGTTAGAACACTTGGGCATGGATGATCCAGTCGAGGGTAGTTATGGTTTTGTGGTGTAGGTTTGATCACAGGGACATCATGACCAGTTTTAATCAGTCTCTTATGTCATCTTTTCCCTCCAAAACTGAATGATGCGGGCATGGATGATCTAATCAAGTTGTTTTTATTGAATTGTGATGTATGCTTGATTTCAGTTGAGTGATAATCTAATTCAGTTCACTAAATTCTAAGCCAAGAGGATCTTGTCTTATGATTTTTTCCTACTTAGGCTGCTGGAAGATCAGATGTCAATAGTATACCTCTTCATTCTCCCTAGTTCTTCCCCCTGCTCACTATTATTACAACTTACTGACCAATTTTAGATCAAGACCTCATCTACTTATGAATACCAGCCCAGTTTTTTGAGTTAAAGAGATATAACCCTGAGTACGTGTCCATTATACCCCCTTTAAATTTATTCATTGTGACATAAAAATTGATGGATACTGGGGTTACCTTCAACGCAATCTCAAGGCGACTTCTAGTGCTAACACAACTCAACAAATTACAATAGTGGTATCATATCTTACAGTAGTTTCCTTCATCGAACATTACAAAACTTAGAAACTCCCAAAAAACCCACCTCGACCTAGACCTCCTAGGTACTTATTTATACTTGTTTCCAGCTTATGAGTCATTACAATCTCCTACAAAATCCCTATCCCTAATGTGGTTAGGTTTCCCTACATGGACGTTGTTGTTCCTGAGTTTATAGTTGAGGCTCAAAGCATAATGTCATGCATCAAGAAATAAGGAAGGTTTTAATTTTTGCTTTTTTCTACTTCAGTTATGTGAGAAAAAATCCTTAAAGTGAATTAACAGTATAACAACTCAGAGGCTGTCTTTTGTATCTGAGTTAAAATTTAAAAAAAAATTGAATGTAATGAGAGAAAAACATAAAACTTTTAGAAAAAGCAAGGCATCATTTATAGAAGAATCTTACTTTGTAATAGAAGAAAAAACTAGATTGAATAACCTTAAATGAAGCATAAAATGTAGCAATCTAATTAACTCATAGGTCTTGTATTTACTAATAGAAAATACCGAGGAAAAAATGTTTGTTATCAGATAACTAAATGAAATGTAATCAGAGTAGATGTTGTACTAAATTGCGATCAAGCCTTCATCAAGGAAATATATAAAAAGATTCTAGAATGTGGAAAGACAGAAGAACACATAACTCAAATGAACGAAATGTGGAATCTCTGATCCATATTTGTATTAATCCTCAATGATGAGAGTTTTCTCAATTACATATGGAAAAAACAAGCTCTCTTCATTCTTTTGAATATGTATTTATATAAAATGAATCTCAACCCAAGACGGCTGGAATTCTTGTTACTCCTAAAAAGGGACGGTTACAAAATGAAAAACTTGGAACGTTTTGCTTTTTCTCATATAGTACAAGTTACCTCATTGGTTCTTTGAGGTACCCCCTTTTCCTGACTGAATACATTCGACACACCTGCCTACAAATTGTGCTGCTAACCTGGAAGGTTCTGTCACATATTTTTCCTAAAAAATGTACAACTTCCTTTGTAATTGTGGCAGACTGTCTTCTATCCTTTTATCTTCAACAGTCATTGATTGTAACTGTAAATTAGGCTTTACCAGCCATCTACCTATTTGAGCGATGTCAACTTGTTTTAACTGTGAAATTTCAGTGTGAGCTTTTTATAAACTTTCTTTGATATCAAGTTGATGTTTTATAATGTCAATTTGTCCCATTACTTCAGCATGGTCCTCCTTTCCGAGGCCTAGTGATTCTTTATTTAGAGAGTGAAAAACCTCTTCACAAGCCTCTTTGATTTCCTTATCTAACCTTTTACTGTCGGCTATATTAGACTCCCATGTATTCAATATTATGTCACCTATGACCTTCTATGAAACAAATAATCTGAGAATTACAGAGATTTCTTCTCTATCCGATGACACAACCGCTTCTTGAAAAGTGATCCGCACTATAGTAGCCTTTCTCTCTCTGAGAAAAATGTTTTCCAATGATTGTTTCACTACTCGAAAATGGTTTTGAATAATTTCCACCTTATAAAAAAGGCGTTTTTGCGCTGATTCCAGTTGTTTACATAATTCCAGTGCCTATGCTTGAAAACCGGTTATATCTATAACCATGCTTTCAACCAATTTCAACCAGTTTTATTTCTTCTAAAGACGCGGCCTCCAATTTGGAGTGCCCAAAATCCAACAAAGAAAATGCACTGATATGTAAGGGGAAAGATGCCCATACCTTTTTCTACACTTCTTTGAGTTCTTTGCTAATCCCGTTGAGTACAGTTTGTCGTGCGACCTTTCGGCACAATAGTCAGTCTGGTAAACATTGCGGTAAAGCATATGGGGGAACTAAACAACCAAAAACCCTAATATATGAGAAGTGTTCCTCGATATACCAGTCTACCACTTTTCCCAGGTTAGCCACAATTTGTTATGAGATTCTAGGAGGTGGATGACCAAATATAACAGTGTGCATTGGCACTACGACCCAGTTACAAATTTCATAGAAGAAATATTTTTCCTTATCTTCCCATAATTGCGAATGATAAATATGGATTGGTTCTACACTATTGGGATTCCAACTCTAACCCATTAGAGGAAAAGGCATCATGAAACAGATGGCATCCATAATATAAGATGACATGAAGAATGAAGTCGATTGCCCCTTGGCTTTTAGTGTGTGGTATTCTGTAATTTCACTAGCTAGACTGTTTGACAATATCTTGGCCCAGTCGAAAGAATACCCTTTTGCTACTGTGTGTATAATGGGTACCCATGGTAGAAAGAAATGGGTTGTCTTCCCTTCTCCATAGAGTCGACACATCATCATGGCTATATACATGAACTAAGGTTCTAGCGATGATATTGAGCATATGTTGTGAGAATGGGCTCTGAACTTTTTGGGGTGTGAACACGAGTCCTTGATCAAGTCGGAAAGGATTTTTCCATATTGATCACATTCTTTCTATGTTAAAATTCACTAACAAACTAACATTATAAATGAAGTTTGGTGTTGGATATAGTTTGTACATCACCTGTATGTGTTTTGGCCGAAATGAACCAACAACTACTTTCTGAGAATTGAATATAGTTCTGGTTGGGATATCCACATGATCCAGTGCCCATCTAATCATATCATTGTAGGGTAAACACCTCATACTTGTTGCTACCTTATGCAGCTCAAACTAAGAAATAATCTTGTATTTGGTAGATAAATCTTCCTTTTCATTGTCACTTGAATCATCTGGGTAGTTTACCAGTTCGTACTGTAGGATGTTGAATACATGTGTTCAGGTTTTAACTGTGTCTAAACTTCTGGGTGATGTGTCAGAGAAAACCTTTGAGCTCTAGCCAAAACTCTCATCAGTTTCTTTAGGTACTTTTCATGGCGGCATGGTAGCAGTTCTCAAAAACTTGTTATTTTTCACAGAAAATGCACAGGACTGAGTATCTCGCTCAGCAAGTTCTACCAAAATGTGAATGTAAAAATGAAAAAATATATCTTTCCTTAAACACATAAACCTACATATACCTTCACTGACAATGCGTTTAATTATTTTAATAAAAAGATTCAGGCATTAAAGCAAGATCTTATTTGAGATCATTTCCCTAGGCTGGTAATATAATAAAATTAATGGTCAATATTTCGTGATCATAAAAGAAATTTGAAATCACCCATATCACAATCAGCATAAACGCAACGATAAAATAAAAATGTTTTGTTTTTTTAATAAATCACGTTTATATGGTTAATTGATTATATTTAACCTTAATCCATTTCGGGGTTTTGGGTCCCAGGCTATCCTACTTCAGTTAAAGCTATGATCCCTGAATCGCGAAATGATGATTGATTAATTAATATTAATCATCTTTAACTTTTGTAAATAATCATGATTAATTATTGATTTTGCGATTTTGGGTATCAGGAGTTTAAGTTATCATTTGAGGCAGGATTCCCGAAACACAAAGTTGTGAAAATTTTAATTATCATTAATCATTTTAATTCTTTAATTAACTCGATTTAATTTAAGCTAGTTTCACGACTTCGCATATCGGGACTTTGGAGTTCTTTGTATGTCTAACAGTTAGTATTGTGAAATGCCGAAACCCAATACATTGAAGGTTGTCTTAGTTATTTTACAGTTTAATGAAAGGGAAGCTCCATGAATTTTAAAGGATTTTAGACCATTAGATTAATCAGAAGATTTTATCGAGGGTGGTATCCAAGTGCGCATTTGTCCTTATTTAAACAAAAAATGAAATTTTTTTATGTCTAAAGTTTTAGAAAAATATATATGTTTCAACATAGGCTCCATCTAGGGATCTTGTTTCCTTGCGGGACGAGAAGAACAATAGACCAAGTGTCTTTATTGGGTAAATGGAGTCATTATTGCAGTTCTTTGAAACACATTATGAAAGAAAACACACAGAAGGACTTGGGACTTCATCCATATCTCCAAAAAATTTCAAAACTTAATCATTCATCAATCTTGAATTCAGGCTTAAATTGCTTCCTTTTCTTAAAACTGATTTTAGAATTGCTTGAGATAATCAGAACAACCTTAACCAATCCATCAAACTTTGTTCGATTTTATTCGCATCAAAGTAAAGTAATTTTAATGTTTTAAACAGGGAGTCTCATTTTGGCTTAGAATGTAGATATAGTCTGAAGAAAAACTAGTCACTAGAGTACATTATAATATATGTTTAACAACCTTATAAATATCATAGACATTGCTTCACTGCCAGTGAGGTTGTTTAGTACTCCAGTGAAGTTATCTAATTTTCCATATTGAATTTCCTTTCATCACTTCAATTAGCAACTTTTCATTCAAATGCTGAGATGAGGGAAATCATTTAATGAATTTCCTTTCATCATCTCTATTTGGACTAGATGGGGGCAATCATTTTATGAATTTCCTTTCACCATTTGTCTTGTAATTTTGAAACATGAAGTGACGGAAATCAATTTGTATATAATAAAATATACCAGGAATGATATCTATTTATGTTTTAGTAATAGAGGTATGTTAACTCACTTTGATTACCCTGGAATAATCCTCTTCTGACTTTCAAAACACCTTCACTTACTGGGAAGTTTTCATGGGAAATTTGTTTTTTCCAGGGACTTTCCTTGAGTAACATCAATCATTTTAAATCTTGTAAAGGGTTAGAGTAGTTAAGATTAGTCCAAACATACTTTGTATTTTAGTTAAAGTTAGGAATATCGACATGATTTTTTCCTGTTCTCATGTTGAATATTTGTTTTTAAGTTTCCAGAGTTAAAGTGAAGCTCTTTTTCCTCTTTGAAGAGAAGGAAGAAAATTTCTTTTTCTTGCTAGCTTTCTTCTTTTAAAAACCTTATTTTTGTATTTTTTATTATTTTATTTTTACTTTTTATCTAGAGGGGAAAACTTGAGAATTATGTTGTAATTTTGTAACCCTTTGACTATAAATTAGGTGACAATATTAGTACAGATGAAACTTATGTCATATTTATTAATATCGTCTTGAAAATTTTAACTTGGGTCGACAGGGCAAAAATTCATACCTCAGATTTTCTCTATATTTTCAGCCAAGCAAACTATTAGTTTATCACCTGTTTCGAGAGAAATTCAATGCGAGCATCGATTCCTGTTAGAGATTGTCTCTTGGTTATCAGCCTGTATCCTACAATAATATGAATCATGAAAGATGTCAAGAACTCTTTACTGATTGGAAACCTACTTGTTGCATTTAAAAAAAGAATATGAAATCAACTAACATGTTTCTATTTACAGTGAAAATAAAAACTTACCGAAAGGACGAAAATTGTAAGAAAAAATAAAAACCAAACCAGTATGTACAATGAGAGTTTGGAACTGTATTACTGCATGAAATTCTTGAGGTAACACCCATTGATAGGGGTGTTAAGATTCTTTCTGTCAAGGTTTTCTATAAAGAATGCATTCTTTCCTTTAGAGGCTAAAATTTTATATGGTACATACCAGATCTGGTCAAACTTATTGTGCTTCCCCACATATTCTTTCCTGGATTCCCACTTTAAAACCAAATCACCAGGGAGAAATTCCCTATTTTTAGCTTTATGGTCAAATAAGGCTTTCATGTTATCTTGATATTTATGTAGTTTTTCATCTACTTCAGCCCTATTTTGTTGAACTTCAATAATTTGATTTATTCTTCTAGTGATGTCATTTGGCTCTTCTTTTGAGTCTTTCCAAAGTTTCATTACAGTCAGTGCAATATTTATGGGTAAAAAAACATTAGTACCATATACCATTTGAAATGGGGACATTTCGATTGATCATTTTGTGCCTACTCGGTTAGCCCATAAAGCATATTTCAAATGTACATGCCATTCTTTCTTATTTTCAGTCAAAGTTGTTTTAATTATGGTTATCAAGCTCTTGTTTGATGACTCGGTTAATCCATTACCTTATGGATAGTAGGCCCTGGAATGTCCTAGTACAATGTTGTACTTTTGACAAAAACTTATCATGGCCATTGATTTGAATGCTTGAGCATTATCAGTAACTATTTTGTGAGGACAACCGGATCTTGAGAGAATGTTCTCTTCCAAGAAACTGATCACCATTGCGTCTGTTTCATTTCACATAGGAATGGATTCTACCCATTTAGTAAAATAATCAGTAGCAGTCAAAAGCCACTTATGTTGAGCACTAGATTGCGGATTTATTTCACTGATGAAATCAAGACCTCATTTTTGTAATAGGGTTTCATCTTTAACTAGAACCAAAGGTAGTGCAAGAATATTTTTCTCTCCTACGAACAATTGACAGGGGTTACAACCTCTAACTTTAGCATTCACATCAGTGAATAATTTCGGCCAATAATATCCATCTCTTAGAATTTTTAGGTTGTTTCTCTCCATGTGTGATGTCCTCCACACACTCCTTCGTGAAATTCATTTATAACTTTCTCTGTTTCAGATTCTACTAAAAAACTCAGTAAGAAACCCAGAGGATCCTTCCAATATAGTTGACCATCTACGATGCAACATTTCACTGCATGTAACTTCAATGTTCTATCTTTAGATGGAGTTAGGTCACTAGGGCATTGAAGAGTCAAAAGATACGAAACAATGTCACTATACCAAGATGAAGAAGACAATTTTTCTAAAATTTTGGTTGCGGATACAGTAACATCAAATTCTTCAATATCTAGAAATCCCTCATACTCTTGCAGATGATTTATTCTGAGTGATTTTAAATTTGATTCAGCTAATAGATTAGATAAGCCTTGAACTTTTACAAGTTTGGTCGGTTTCACTTCCAGGTCAAACTCCTTAATTTTGGCTAACCATCTGCCCCTTTTTCCATCACTATCTGGTTGAACTAATATATCCTTGACAACATTGGTTGGTACATAAACTATGATCTTAGAATGGAGTACATAAGTTATGAAAGATTTAAGGGATTTTACCGTTACATAGGCTTGATTTTCCAATATATCATATTTTAGTTCAACATCTCTGAGACTTTTACTAAAAAATGCAATTGGCTACTCAAAACCCTCATCATTCTTCTGTAACAGTATAGCCGCAATGGTGTGTTCAGAGGCGAATGAAAAAATAAATAATTATTTCATATAATATGGGCTTACCAATACCAGTGCTTCACCTATAACCTTATTAATATGTTCAAATGATGCTTTGGATTCAATTTTCCACCTGACCTCGCTATCCTTCTTGAGCATATTTGTAATCAATTTTACAATTTCAACGAAGTTTGGGATGAATCTTCTTAAAAAATTATTTTTTCCTAAAAATCACTGAATCTCTTTCTTATTCCTAGGAATATTTATAGTATCTACAGCTTCGACCTTTTTTGGATCAATTTTAATTCCATATCTTGATACTATATGGCCCAAGAGTTTACCTTCCTACATTGCAAAATGAGATTTCTTGGGATTTAGAGACAAACCAAATTTTTGACATTTCTCAAACGTTTGTTTGAGGTGAAACGGGTGCTTTGCATGAGATTTAGAAAACACAGTTAGATAATCAAGATAAATGAAAACGAACTTATCTCTTTCACCAACAAAAGCGATGTCCATATATCGTTGGAAAGTGGCTCCTATGTTCATCAAACCGAATGGCATTTTATCATACATAAAGGTACCCCATCGAGTAGTGAACGTGGCTTTCTCTTTGTCATCCTCATGAACTGCAATTTGATTATAGCCTGAAAATCCATCAATCATAGACATTCTATTTTATCCTACCACCTTTTCCTATACATGATCCATTTTAGGCAATGGATAATTATCTTTTAGTGATGATCTGTTTAAATTTTTGAATTCAACACACAGTCTGATTTCACCATTTTTTTTCCTGACAGGAACTAAATTAGCAACCCATTCAGATTATCCGAGTGGGACAATGATCTTGGAATCTAGAAGCTTCTTTACCTCTTTCTCTATCATAGACAGAAGTATAGGATTTATTTGTTTGATATTTTGCTTGAACAGTTTAACACCTTGGTTCAGACGAATCTTGTGTTCAATTATAGTGGTATTATAAGTTCTTAATTCATCATAGGACCAAGAAAAAACGTCCTTATACTGCTTTAACAACTCAACATATTTTCTTTATATATCAGGAAGAATGTATTTAGATATTTTAACCAGCCTCAGAGTTTCCTTAGTGCCTATATCACAGTCTTCAACCTCCTTACGTTGAGGATGTAAAGTAGACTTCAAGGGAATATCATCATGATTAAATAATCTCTCCAAAGAGATCAAACCTTTATGGATCTGATTATTTTTCAATAACAACATGTGGTGAGTAGAGATTTTATCTTAAAACTCTTGAGTATGCTCTCATTCCTGCATAATCCAAGCAGGGTCATTCTGATTTTCTTGATCAATATGCGTTTCAAGAAATCCATCCACCATTTCTAAAACCTGTCTGATTTTCTCATTATCTTTGAAGACCTTCCAGTGTTGTATATTGTTTGGTATTGAGGGTCTATGCCTCATTTCTGTATGATACTTTAGTTTGAAAATAGTAGGAGGTACAAACGTTGAGGCTGCTTTGGCCAATGAATCTTCCTGTTGATTTTCTTCTCTGGAGATATAGTGAACATTAACTAATGAGAAAAAAAATTCAATCAAATCCGAGGCATAATTTTTGTAAGACCTCAACCTTGGATGTTTAGCCTCGTATTGACAATTTATCTATTTTATAATTAATTCCACATCACCATAGACTTCCAAGTTTTTAATTTTCAACTTCCTGGCAGCCTCTAATCCTAAAACCAGGGCTTCATATTCACATACATTATTAGCGTAATCAATGTCCCACTATAACCTATAAGAAAAAGGGATAATAAACTCATCTCCAGGTCCTACAAACAACACTCGAGCTCTTTCTCCTTCTCAATATGAAGCAACATCGAAATACATTTTCCAAACTCTAGTACTATATACATCTTTATTTGTCTCTTCTATTTTTTCTTTTTCTATACAATTTTCTTCTATACATTCATCATCATCAATCGACAAAATACAGTTTCCTAAATCTTGATCTACGATATAAACAGGGTAATTATTTGGATTCAGTGGATCACTTATTGTAAATTCCATCCTTGTTTCTTTGTACAAGAAGGTGAACTGTCAGTCGAAGATTGGGATTGTAGAATATGTCATGGCGAGTTGAAGGGATCCTCCTAGTTTGGTGCCCCAAGACCTAGATAGTAACATACGATACTTTGGAGGTATATCAACAACAACCACATCCATCATAACACTTTTTACAGGAATCTGCGCAAGATTATCCACTAAATATTTAATCATGCCCACACATTTAACTTTTCTTGAATCAAAGGAATACAAATCTCTGTAAGGTCGAGTAATTTCAAGAACAGGTCTATCCATAGTAGCTTTGGGCATCATATTTTGGGAAGCTCCAGAATCCAACATGAAATTATGGAGCAGATGATCGTGCACAGTTAGTGGAATGTAGAAAGGGGCGACAATATCTCTGGCACCTACAAAATGTGGACGAAAAATTATATTTGTTTTATCATCTTCTAAATTTATGACGTCGGCCTGACTTACAGTATCCGAAAAAATTATCATTTTAGCAATCTGCTTTCTGTATGTAGTGTTTTTTTCCAACTCAAAAAGAGGTACATGGATCTTGATCTTACTAATATCATTCTCTAGACTGAAATTTCCCATTGTCTTATCGATTTCTCTGGTTTGGGTTTCTATCTCCCTTTTTTATGATTTATCGGTTTGTGTTTCTTTTGTTTCAACCGTATTTATTTTTACAGTCTATGTTCCGACTACTTTTGTTTTGACATTGTGTGTCTCATATGATGATTGAGTTGTCTCATTATCTTTATTCTTCGAAAAAAAATTCTTCGGTTGAGTTGTGATATTTCTATCTCTAGGCCTTAGATTATATTTTTGTTGAAGCTCAGCCATTATATTATCGACAATTCCTTGACAAGCATATTATTGTAAATTCTAACCTTGTACAATATCTACTGCAAACAGATATTCAGAAAATAATAGAAAATATACAATGGCAAATACAAACATTACACAAAGATTTTTCCCCTGGAAACCCAAACCGGGAAAACCAACATATTCTATATTCATTCATTGTGTTACAATGTTTACAATACAAAATACATATAGGATCTAGCGGCATCCAAAACCCTAACCCAATGACCTGGATTAGTCCAAAACCCTAATTCCTTAACCGGAAATAGAAAACCATCGGTAAAGAAACCATGTGCCGAAAAAACCACCTAAATATAATGCGGTCCCAATGCGAAAAAAATATTTTCGGGGGCGCTGCCCCTGAACCCCCGGGTAGGGGGATCTACCCCCCTGCACCCCCCACTAACTCCCCTGCGTGCCCAAATCAGACGCTCAGACACTACTACTCGTGCAAAGAATATAACACATACCCAACAATTCTTCTGTATTATTTATTATTTCATCATTATTAGACCAATATTTCATGTTTAGAGACTTTTCATAATATTGTTTCATCAAATAATGTTCTTGACAATGATCATCAAAATAATTCATATCATGCTCTAATTCATCAAAGCTTCACATGTCCTCTCCTCCTATAAAATTTTCGTTCTTAAATGGACCCTGAATCTTTTGATCTTCGTTCTTAATTTGTCTTTGTTGTATTTGAGGGTTAGGGTTCCTTCTGAAATATTTTCTAGGGAACTGATCATTCTTAGATTGGTCCAATTCCATTTTCGAGATTTTATTTGACAATTCTTTGATTATTTTTTCCATGTCATCCATCTTATCTTCTGAGGACCTCCCAGACCCGGAGGGTCCTTCTTGTTGTCTATATCATATGATTTCTTTATTTTCTGTTTCGAAATTATCTTTTAACTTCCTTGATGCCATCATATTTGACTCAATTTCTACAACATCTTCCTTCATTTAGTGAGGTCGACGAATCTCCTTTCCCTCAATAATAGAGCAAAATCAGGCTCAAAATCCCCAACAAAAGTTACCTTTGTTGAAGGCTGGGAAGGTTTAACCTCAGCTGGGATCTTGTTATATAATTTATTAAAACTTTGAGTGAATCCAAGAACTGTTTCTGAGTTTTTCTTTCTTAAAGCTCCAAACTCGGTTAAATAATAAAGGTGATATTTTCTCTCTCCCCATTGTTTGAGAAAAACTCTTTCTAATTTGTCATATGATCCTATGGAACCTATCGGCAACCCTGAGAATCAGGTTCTCACCTTTCCTTCAAAACTTTGAACTAGGAGTCTTGAATAAACATCCTCGTGCTCAAGGACAAGGATATCAACAAATTGATTCAAGAAATTAATGTTCTCAATCGCGGTTAAGTCTCTCTCTCCAGTGAACTTTGACAAGTTTTTCATATAGATTTCATGGAGGGGAACTAGGAGGACCAAAGGAGCATACCTAGTGGCTACTTTATAAAACATTATAGGAGGTGGAGGTGGTACTTGACTGCCTCCTCCTCCTCCTCCAACACCATGTCCTCCTATACCTCCACCACTGCCTTCGACACCAGCCATTGATAATCTGGGGGATGAAACTTGAAGAATATAGAGAAGGATTTCAAAGAGGTATGGTGACCTTTTGGCTGCATCTGGATGAAGCGAAAAAGTTTCAGAAAATTGACCATCAGGAGATAGGAAATATGGAAAATAGGGAACGGGAAAATGAGGACTGGTTTCCTTGTATTTACAGGATGTATACATGGGAGAACCAATAGGAGTCGAGTCAGGGTATAAGATATACTCTTCAAAATTTCGAGAGGTTGGAAGCTTGACTTTGGGAACAAATGAACTGTCAATTGAAGTGGGTGTTGAGATGGATTTTTTATCTTTATTGGTAAAGGAGAGATTTGGAATGATATCATCTTTAATCTCAAGTGAGACCAACTTGATTTTTAGGGTTTCGACTTCAATTCTATCAGTGGATTTTTCTCTAAAATGGAGTTGGGTGGGACATTCTTGCAAAGTTAACTACTCGAGTAAAACCTCAGTATTAGATTTGGCTTGATAAGCCTTACTTGTTGATGCAATGGTCTGTTTAAAGTATCCCCTTGGTTTCAAAAGTTTTTCAGGGTCAGATACGGGTGAAGTTTGTTTAACGTCTGGATTATTTCTGGTATTTCTTCGACTAAAATCCAGTTTATTAATTGTGGAGTCGCCAATTGAAAGATACAAAATTAGCCTTATAATGTATTTCAATCTTTGTTCACTATCAAAGAGAGAAACTTACCAATGTCGTTCTCCCAGGGAAAATAACTTCACTTCTCTATCCCTGACAGCGGCGCCAAAAAGATGTTGTTCCTGAGTTTATACTTAAGGCTCAAAGAATAATGTCAGTCATCAAGAAATAAGGAAGGTTTTAATGTTTTATTTTTTCTACTTCAGTTATGTGAGAAAAATTCCTTAAATTGAATTACGAGTATAACATCTCATAGGCCGTCTTTTGTATCTGAGTTAAAATTAAAAAACAAATGAATGTAAGGAGAGAAAAACACAAAGTTGTTAGACAAAGCAAGGCATCAATTACAAAAGAATATTACTTTGTAACAGAAGAAGAAAATAGATTGAATAACCTTAAATGAAGCATAAAATGTAGCAATCTAATTAAATCAAAGTTCTTGTATTTACTAACAGTAAATACAGAGGAAAAATGGTTTGTTATCAGATAACTAAATGAAATGTAATCACAGTAGATGTTGTACTAAATTGCGATGAAGCCTTCATCAAGGAAATATATAAAAAGATGATGGAATGTGGAAAGAAAAAAGAACACATAACTCGAATGAACAAAATGTGGAATCTCTGATCTATATTTGTATTAGTCCTCAATGAGGAGATTTTTCTCAATTACATATGGAAAAAACCAACCTCTCTTGATTCTTTTGAATATGTATTTATACAAAATCATTCTCAACCCTAGATGGTTGGAATTCTCGTTACTCCTAAAAAGTGACGGTTAAAAAATTAAAACCTTGGAACATTTTTCTTACTCTTTCTCATACAGTACATTTTACCTCATTGGTTCTTTGAGGTACCCCCTTTTCCTCGCTTAATAAATTTGACACACCTGCCTAGAAATTTTGCTACTAACCTAGAAGGTTCTGTCACATCTTTTGCCTCAAAAATGTACAACTTCCTTTGTAATTGTGGCATTTTGTCTTCTATCCTTTTGTCTTCAATAGTCATTGACTGTAACTGTAAATTAGGCTTTACTAGCCATCTATCTATCTGAGCGATGTCAACTTGTTTTAACTGTGAAATTTCAGCTTGATCTTTTTCTAAACTTTCTTTGATATCAAGTTGATGTTTTACAATGTCGATTTGTCCCATTACTTTAGTACAATCCTCCATTCCGAGGCCTAGTGATTCTTTATTTAGTGAGTGAAAAACCTCTGCACAAGCCTCTTTGATTTCCTTAGCTAACCTTTTACTATCGGCTATATTAGACTCTCATTTATTCAAGATTATGTCACCTATGACCTACTCTGTAACAGATAATCTGGGAATTAAAGAGATTTTTTCTCTAGCCGATGACACAACCTCTTCTTGAAAATTGATCCGCGTTGTAGTAGCCTCTCTCTCTCTCTGAGAGAAATGTTTTCCAATGATTGATTCATGACCCAGAAATGGTTTTTAATAATTTCCACCTTATCAAAAAGGCATTTTTGCGCTGATTTCAGTTGTTTACATAATTTCAGTGCCTATGCTTGAAAAAAAGTTATATCTATAACCATTCTTTCATCCAAATTCAACTTGGATTATACTTGCTTCACTAATTCACTTTGTTGAATATCCCACTCTTCGCTCACTTGCATATTCTTTTACATATCATCAAGAATGGATTTGAGTACCTGAATTTCTTATTTATCACTAGCTCTAGCATGTTCAAGCCATTTATTGACTTCGTCTCTGACATTCCTTTCTGTAGTCCTTATTTGATTTTGCAACTGACTTATCATCTCATTCTTTTGCTTCGGTTTTTCTTTCAAATTATCAATTGAAAATTGGTTAGTCGTGGAAAAAGATCCCAAAGAGCCTGCCATCTTTGTAGCAAAGTCTTCTTCTTCCAAATCTTTTCCATCCAATAAAACCCTGTGCTTTTTGACAGTTTCACCTTCTTTCTAGTGCGTTTCTCTTTTCACCATAGATTTCCTTTTCTTGCTGAAAACAAAATCAGAAGGAGGTATCTCTTCAATAGAAATAGGTGTGAGATATCCTATGAATATCACCTTTGCATTGGGGTTCCCTCTGGTGAACTGTAATGGTGTGATAACTTGATGGGGTTTCTGATTTCTGTGGATAACTATTTTCCATTCGCGTCTGTAGTTGATTTATCTAGAGTAGACAGTGACCTATCTTCTCCTTTGTTTGTTTGTGTCTCTTCTTGATCTTTGGCCTGGTTATATGATACCTCTATCACCGGGGTATCTTCTTTCTGAGTCGATACATCAAATTTTTCTAAATTTTCTAGGGCTTCTTGTTTGTTAGATCTCACGACTTATGGATTTTCGGTCTCTATTTTTTGCGTAGCTCGAAACATTGGGTTTTCTCCTTGTAATAATTTAGGGAGGCTACTTTTTCGGTGCCTCTGGAAGTTTTAAAACTCAATCATTTGATCAAGTGATAGATCTTGAACTCGACTCAAAACCTATTGATAATATTTCACCCCTTAGAACATTTCATCATGTGGGGACTCTTCATGTTTGTACCTTTTTAGATTAAAACTGACCATGTGGTTACCCATGAGTTTCTGTGGGTCATGCTTCTTGAATTCAATGTTAACCATTTTTATTTCTTCTAAAGTCACGGCGTCCACTTTGGAGTGCCCAAAATCCAACAAAGAAAATGCACCAATATGTAAGGGGAAAGATGGCCATACCTTTCTATGCACTGCTTTGAGTTCTTTGTTAATCCCTTCGAGTACAGTTGGTCATGTGACCTCATGGCACAATAGTCGGTTTGGTAAAAATTACGGTAAAGCATATGGGGGAACTGAACAACAAAAAACCCTGATATATGAGAAGTGTTCCTTGATATACCAGTTAGCCACTTTGCCCAGGTTAGCCACAATTTTGTATATGATTCTAGGATGTGGGTGAAAAAATATAGCAGTGTGCATGGATACTACTACCCAGTTACAGATTTCATAGAAGAAATCTTTTGCCTTATCTTCCCATAATTGTGAATGATAAATATGGATTGGTTATGCGCTATTGGGAGTCCAGCTCCAACCCATCAGTGGAAAAGGCATCATGAAACAGATGGAATCCATAATATAAGATGACATGAAGAATGAAGTTGATTGCCCCTTGGATTTTAGTGTTTGGTATTCTGTAATTTCACTAGCGAGACTATCTGATAATATCTTGGCCGAGTTGAAAGAATACCCTTATGCTACTGTGTGTATAATGGGTGCCCATGGTAGAAATAAATGGGTTGTATTATCTTTTCCATAGAGTCAAAACATCATTATGGCTATATACATGAACTGAGGTTCTAGCGATGAGATTGAGTATATGTCGTGAGAATTAGCTCCGAACTTTTCGGGGTGTGAACACCATTCCTTGATGAAGTCGAATATGATTATTCCATATTGATCACACTCTTTCCTGTTAAAATTCACTAACAAACTGGAATTATAAATGAAATTTGGTGTTGGAGATAGTTTGTACATCACCTGTATGTGTTCTGGCCGAAATGACCCAACAACTACTTTCTTAGAATTGAATATAATTCTGGTTGGGATATCCACATGATCTAGTGCCCATATAATAATATATCATTGTAGGGTAAATGCCTCAGCCTTGTTGCTACGTTATGTAGCTCAGACTAAGCAATAATATTTTATTTGGTAGATAAATCCTCCTTTTCGTTGTCGCTTGAATCATCCAGGCAGTTTTCCTGTTCGTACTGTAGGATGTTGAATACATGCGTCTAGGTTTTAACTGTGTCTACACTTATGGGCAAGGTGTTGGAGAAAACCTATGAGCTCTGGCCTGAACTCTCATCAGTTCCTTTAGGTACTTTTCTTGGTGGCATGGTAGAAGTTGACGCAGACATTATCGGCCCCTCAGGACCAAGATCCGCTCACAAGATCGTTCTCTAAGCCCTTTGAGATGGATCGGCTCTTTCAAATTCTATTCTGGAATCCCCTTTATAATCGATCCACGGGTTCTTTCTCGCGGTTCGCAATATCACAAGTTTGTGAGTCATGACCTCTGTATCTTCCTTTTCAACCCCGTGATAAATGATATCGTGAAATATGTACAACTCTCCTTCTTTTAGCGCCCTCCTTGCACGACCACCGGCTAGGCTAAGCACTAGCGCATTTTCTCCTCTCGCACCTTCGCGAGTTCAAACGTCGAGCCTTGGCACCTTCTCTATACGAAATCCTGAGACGCAATGTTGACTTTTCTCCTCGCGCTCTCGCTGCTTGCGACTTTGCGAGTCGAAGGCTCGAAATTTCGTTCCTTTATCTCTCGAGTCACCGAGATGTGAGAGGTCAACGGGGTGTTGATTCCTCCAAATATATAATGCGTGTCTACTGGTTTAATTCCCAGGCCCACTATGCAGTTCTACCACGTGTCCCTCATGATGTCTCTCGACACTTCGTGGTTTCGCTTCTCGCTTCTCGGAGCACTCAATCCTTGGGCTATCACCCTACGAACCTTCGAGTTCGCGAGATCCCTAGATCTCCACCACCTATCCTCCTTTGATGGAAGGCTTAGAATAATTCACGACTTTTCTTCTCGTCGCTTTGGGACTTTTGGGATGAAAGTCTCGACCTTTTATCCTCTGATGTGCAAAATGGTGAAATTATGACATGTCTTCTTCGTTGGTCCCACGATGGAACTTCCCGCCCTTTTGGGGTCCTCGGACTTCGCGACTTCGCTAATCCAAATGCTAAGCCTTTCTCTCCTCAACTCACGAAGCTTCAAAATGGTCAATGAGACTCTGACCTCTCGGTGAGTATGACACATGTCCACTCCCAGACGGATGAATCTGATCCACTCGCCACCTCGCTATATCACCTTTCAAGATCTAGCGAGTCTCGCTTCAAAGGTCTCGACCCTTCACCTCCCGAAACCCCGAGATGCAAAATATGTGAGTGATCTGACGACCCTGTTGGCCTAGATCCTACAAATCTATTCTTCTGAGATTTACACTTAGAAAACATGCACCATAATATTCTTTCTCCTCCGCAAGATCTGATGTCTCTTGCAACTTTGCCAATTCTTCTCAAAGAATTTCGATCGTCCAAAGCTCCCTTGACGATTTCTGCAAAATAAACATGGTGTTCTTCCACAAAATTTCTCCTTCCTGCAACAATGTCACTGCGCCCCCTCACAACTCTTCAAGGCACTATCCCTCTTGAGATTTTCTTCAACAACTGCGAAGACCTTATCCTTCCTGAGCTTTCTCCAACTTTGAGTCTTAAAAAAGACTCCCACACACACTCTTTTTGGTGAATCGTTCAATTACTTCCGAAGAATTGAAGTCCTTCGACTCTGCGCACTCCTTGTAGTAGTAGTCCTTCAACAACTTCACTCAGTCTACAAACACTGAGACTTTACTCAGCCTGCGCACACCTTGCATGGCTCATGTGCTCAACTTGCACTTCTACGAGAATGAGAACAGTTTTTATCCCTCCTGAGCTTTCAGAGATGAACTCTGACTTCTTTCAACGCACTCCTTGCGGACAAACTTCACTGCATTCCTTGCAGGAATTTTACTCACTCAGACAAAGAAACAATTGAAACTCATTCCTTACTCTCTCTCAGAATTCAAACACAAAGCATGAAATCATATGCACATCATATAAATCAAATGTATACAGAAATTAAACATCCATGAGCATAACACTCAACATGCATACACAGAGAACAAATACGACACCATGAATTTGAATCGAAGATCTTTCTATTAATTCAAATATTTGTACATGGGTGGTTTCAAATACAGTTCTCATCTTCTGCTCTCCTATGCTCTCTGCTCTCTCATAATGTTTCTTATCTTTTTTATGATACAAGTGAGGGTGTCTATATCTCGTTTCCCTCTTTTCTCCTAAAACTGTCTAATCTAGGAAATCAATTCTACCTACTTTCATTCATTAACATAAATGCCTTCACCTAATACAAATGAGAGTGGGACGCTCAAGGTCTATTTACAAATCAAGAAGTACACCTCTCTTTAACTATCTCATTTAATTCTGGCGTATCCACTTCAAAATCATTCAAACGATTTATCACATGCCAAAATGCGTTGGTGTTGCCCACACTCGCTTGATGTTGGCGATGCTCCTGCATCATACTCCCTCGCTTGAAAATTTTCATGGGATCCTGTCCATGAGCTCTCGCACGGTCTGTCCATGCTTTTGAATCTCTGCCTCATTCTCCCAGCTGGCATCTTCAACTAGATGTCCTTTCCACTTGACCAAGCATTCAAAGTATTATTTTCTTCTAGTCCTCTTTCTAACTCTTTTGTCGAGTATGATTTCCATCTGTAGCTTCTCTGCAACTGGCATCTGTTTAGCCCACTGAACCTCTGTTTGTTCACTAGCTACTTCTGCTTCCTCAACTTTGTATGGGTACAAATATGAGACATTGAATATCGAAGAAATTCCGATCCCATCGGGTAATTCAATCTCATAAGCATTTGTCCCAAATTTCTTCAAGACCTTACATGGTCCGATCTTCTTCATCTTCAGTTTATTATATGTCCCTTTCGGGAACCTTTCCTTTCTCATATGTGCCAAAACAAAATCACCAACCTCAAATTGAATTTGTCTCCTGTGTTGATCTGCTCTGCGTTTATACTCTTAGCTCAAACTCTGCAATCGTTCCTTCACCTGGCTGTGAAGTTCCTTCATCGTTTCTGCGAAATCCTCTGCACTAGCACTCCTAGTTGCATCCTGTTATGAATCTCTCAATTCATAAAATCCTCTCGGCTGCATCCCATAAACAATTTGGAATGGACTCTACCCTATGATTCTATTAATTGAATCATTATAAGAAAATTCCGCCTATGGTAGAATATTATCCCACTGACTGTGGTGTTCTGTCACCAAGCTCCTCAACAAGTCTCCCAAACTTCTGTTCACAACTTTTGTCTGTCCATCCATCTGAGGATGATAAGTTGAACTAAACGACAAGTTTGTTCCCATATTTTTGCTTAAGGTCCTCTATAAGTGTCCCATGAACTTGGTGTCTCGATTTGAAACTATGGTCCTTGGTAAGCCATGAAGTCGAATGACCTCTTTGAAAAATAGATTCACACTGTGAGTTGCGTCACTGGTTTTTTGACACGGTATGAAGTGTGCCATCTTAGAAAATCCATATACCACTATAAAGATCGAGTCAAACCCTCTTTGTGTTCTTTGCAGCCCCAATATGAAGTCCATGCTGATTGCATCCCACGGCCTGTCAGGTATGGGTAATGGTTGATAAAAACCTGCATTTTGCCTCTTTTCTTTTGAATGCTGACAAATTCTGCATCTGTCCACAAATATTTTGACATCTGCTCTCATTCCTAGCCAAAAATATGACTCATTTAACTTTGAGAATGTCTTTTCATGACCAAGATGTTGGACCAATCCTCCACTATGTTTCTCCTTCAACAAATTCTCCCTCATGGAGCATTTTGGAATACATAATTGATTGCCCCTGAATAACAGTCCACCATGGATCATGTATTCATCCCATTGGCTTCTGTCCCTAAGAATTGGATTCTCAACTGCTTCATACGCCTCCTTAAAATATGGATCATCTTTGTACATGTTCCTGAGATCATCAAAACCCAACGTTTTGACTCTGAACTCCTGCAACAACAAACATTTCCTGCTCAAAGAATCAACAACCTTGTTAGTAGTTCCAGAAATATGCTTGATTACAAAAGTAAAGTTCTGCATGTATTCAACCCATTTAACATGTCTTTGATTCAACTTCTCCCATTGAGTCACAAGTTGCAAAGCATGATTGTCATTGTATAAGACAAACTCCTTCGGGATTAAGTAATGCCTCCATTTCTTCAATGCCTGGATAATGACATAGAATTCCTTATCATACGTGGAGTATTTCACTTTCGCTTCATTCAGCTTCTCACTGAAGTATGCTATCAACCCGTATTATTGGCCCAAGACTGCCCCTATTGCAAATCCACTTGCATCACATTTTACTTGAAATGTCTTTTGGAAATCAGGCAACACCAGAATTGGTTGTTCCGTAATTTTCCTTTTCAGCAAATTGAATCTTTTCTCAACCTCTTCTATCCAGTGAAAAGACTTGTGTCTCTTCTTCACTGTGTCCATCATCGGTGCACTAATTCCATTGAAATTCCTGATGAAATTCCTGATGAAATTCCTGTAGAAACTAGTCAATCCATGAAAACGTTGAACTTCAAAGATATTCTTTGGTGATGGCCAATTCTTAATTACCTCCACCTTATTTGGATCCATCCTCAACTTATCTGCAGAAATAACAAAACCCAAATAAATGAGCTCTGTCTTCATGAATGAATATTTCTTCATGTTTATCAACAAATTCTCTTGTTGCAGCCTCTTCATCACTATAGCCAAATGTTTCAGATGCTCTGCCTTTGTTTTACTGAAAATCAGTATGTCATCAAGATACACAATGACAAATTTTCCGATGAAATCCTTCAGGACTTCATTCATCAACCTCATGAAGGTACTTGGTGCATTCGTTAAGCCAAACGACATAACAAGCCATTCATACAACCCTTCGTTAGTTTTGAAGGTTGTCTTCCATTCATCACCTTCTCTCATACGAATCTGGTGATATCCACTTTTCAAATCAATCTTCGAAAAAAAATTCTCTCCACTTAAGCAATCCATCAAATCATCCATTCTTGGCAATGGAAATCTGTACCTGATGGTTATCTTGTTGATCACTCTCGAGTCAGTACACATCCTCCAGCCTCCGTCTTTCTTCGGACTGAGTATTGTCGGAACAACACATGGACTCAAGCTTTCTCTAACCAACCCCTTGTCCATTAAATCCTGGACCTATCTCTTGACTTCTTCATTTCCTGCGGTGTCAATCTGTACACTACTTTGTTGGGTAAACTAGCTCCAGGTATGAGATCAATATGATGACTCACACTTCTGATCGGTGGCAACGAACAAGGTAGTTCATCCACTACTATGTCAACAAATTCTTCCAACAGTTTCTGAACCTCTTCTGGTAAATCATCTACCCTTGTACTAGTTAAAACAATCTTTGGCTTCCTGACCACAATGAATTGCAGTTCCTCCTTCTTCTTAACCTCCGTAAGAAGTTCCTTCCCACTCATGAGAAGTATAGTGTTACTTACTTCCGGTTTCACCTCTTTGTCCTTAATCGGCAACAACATGTGAGTTCTCCGATTCTTCTCTAGGGTGTATGTGTTCATTCTCCGATCATGAATCACATTCCTGTCATATTTCCATGGTCTACCCAACAATAGATGACAAACATCCATGGGAATAACATCACAAAGTATTTCATCTTTATACCCTCCTATTTTAAACTCAACTAATCATTGCTTAGTGACATTACCTGATGCCCTTTCTGAAACCACAAAACTCTGTATGGGCTTGGATGATCAATCATCTCCAGCTCCAGTTTTTCTACCATCTCCATTTAAATGAGATTGTTTGTGCTACCACTATCCACAATGACCTTGCATACCCTGTCCTTGGTCTTGCAAGCAGTTCGAAAAAGTCTGTTCCTTTGGACCAATTTCCCCACTTCCTTCTTTGGTGTCAAAAGAACTTTTCGCATCATCAACGATCTTCCGCATTTAGCATCCTCTGCCTCAACATTCCGCCTTTGTGCTTTGGCAATGTGAGTCTCTCCTTCCTCTTTCTTCTTGTCTGGACATTCATAAGACTTATGTCTAACCTTTCCTCATGTGAAGCATTTTATCACTCCACCTCTTGCTCTTCCTCTACCTCTAGTACGAGGAAAAATGTTGTTATCAACATACTCTCCTCTCTGATCAGCATATTGCCTTCTCTGTCCAACATATTTCCCTTTCTATGAGCTTCCACCTCTCTTAATCTGAGGTTTCTTCCATTCTTCCTTGGGTTTCTGATTTCTATCCTGGGCAACTGATTTACCTCTGGGCTGACTTTCGCCTTGGCCTCTTTGAACCTGCTTTCGGATCGACTTCTCTTCAGCCTTTAGAGCCATTTGCTAAGCCTCTTCCACCGTTCATATGGTCATCATGCTCATCTCATCCTAAGTTTCATATCTCAGGCCATTCATATACCTAGCAACCTTTTCATCATTACTTTCACGATGACCTTCTCTGATGTTAAACCTATAGAACTCTTCAGTATATTCCTTTACTGACATCATCTTTTGTCTCAAATTCTGCATTCTTTGAAACAGAGTAATCTGGTAATCCTCGGGAATGAATTTCACCTTCATCTTTGCGATCATCCTATCTCAACTCTTGATTTTCTGCTTACCTTGGCAACCTCTGTCAGTTGCAGTTCATCCCACCACAATGTTGCATGTTCTTTAAGTCTTGTGACAACATGTTTGACCTTTTTGTCTTCTTCGACATCTTCATAGTCAAAATATGTGTCCAGAGCTCTAATCCAGTCTAGAAGCTCTTTGGCATCCAGGTTTCCTTCATATACTGGAATGTCCATTTTTTCCTTAGCACCCATTCTTGCAACAGCCCTAGTGAGGCGTTCGTTTGCTGTAGCTTTTGCTGTGACTTCTTCTCCTTCATGTCCAGCTTCATCTTCACTTTTGGAATCACTAAGATCCCCAGCACTGGTTGTGCGCCTCTGTGTTGTCTCCATATCCTCTAGTCTGGCGCGTAAGTCATGCATCTCTCTTTCTATGGTTGGATCAGGCATCTTCCTACCCCTTCTTCTCAGCTTCTCCCTATCCTCTGGCGGATCGGGTGTTTTCCTGTCCCTTCTTCTTGGCGGCATGCTGAATCTCCCTTTCTCGCTTTCCCCGTTTGAAGTATACAAACACGAATCAAGCTCTGATACCACTTCACATAGACCTTATCGGCCCCTCGGGTGTTATCGAACTAATCGGTAGGTGCGGACACTAACAGATCTCCCTAGATCCACATGGATCTAGAACAAAACAGGATAGGACATGACTCTTTCCCTAAGTTTTGACCATTGAATTAGCTAGTAGGAAGGAACAAGTAACATACCTTTGTATCGCTTCCTAGGGTCTCTGTTTTTCCTGCTTCGCTCTGGTGCTCTCGTGAGGTCAAGACCAAGACAAAACAAACGAACCAAAGTGAAGATAGCAAAATATATTCAATTGTCAACTTATGTGTATGATCAAGGAATTACACAATAAAGCGAGAATGATTTTATGGGAACGGGACATGCCACTGTATCATATTAATTGAAAGTAGAAGATTACAACCTGATCGCCTTGATGTCGCAAGATTCCTTTCTGTGGCTCTTGGCTCCAACACACACACTTGATCAATCCTTGCATGAAGAAGATCAAATCCTCTTGATAGACTTGCTAGAGTCTCCAAGCTCCTGTTCAAGCTAAGTCCTTCACACAATTCTTTCACCAATTCTCCAATGAATCTTGATTAACATTTTCCATGAGAATTCCCTCAATATATAGGAGAGAATGAGATGGTTACTTGGATAATAATGATCCCACAATATCAGGGAATCCAGTACAAGGATAACCATTCGAATGCCAACCCATTCTTCTAGAAGATTCCCTTCTAGAACCATCGAGAATTCATATTTTTCCATGCTTTAGAGAAGGTTCGCACCCTAGCTATGTTGCTTAGTGCGAGAAGTTTGCACCCCAGCTTAAGGAAGCCTACGAGAATGGGTCATTCTCGCACCCTAGTATATTAGCAGCCTGCGAACTCTCTTCAAAAATATGTTTTCTGGGAAGAGATGAATGTCTATTTTCTCAAGAGAAAGTTCTTATGAGGAGCCTGAGTACACCATCATCAATGCATCATCATGATGACCAAAATCATGGGTAACAAAATTCCCCCCAAAGTATGAGGCTGGAACCAGTGACAACCGAAAGACTTTGTAAGCTACATGCGTGTGTCGGAAAATAGGAGCACACCTAATCGGAAATCTTCGAACAACCAAGCATCTGCAGAGTATCATTAATTCTGAGGTAGGCATTCCCATACTTAGATCATAGACTGATGAAATTGTAGACATAGGTCATGGCCACCAATCATACACTGTGGATCCATGCTGCCAAAATATAGCATAGCCACCAGGAATACACTGTGGATCTATGCGAGAAAATTCAAATTAAGACGACATAGCCACGAGACATACAAAGTGGATCTATGTGTCACAGCTTATACATATTCCATCGCAACCTGGACAAAGAGATGATATCCAGGGTCTTCAATCTTGTCGCCCAAAAGTACGAATCTGACCATGTGATTACATGTGTTGAAGTCAAACATGGAAGAAACCACTTGATTACCGGTCACTGATGAAACCATTAACAAGTGTGAGGGAAATCACCATTGATGTCAATGACTCCCAAGGTACACCAGTACAATCCATCAAGTATGAATGAGTGAGTTGAAGTCGAACATCCGATGGAATCTTTCGATCAGGGGTCAATGATGTAAACCCACTATTGAAAGCGAGGAAACCTGCCATTGAGGCATGAAAGCTCCAAGGTACCAAAGAATTTCTAAGTTTTGTTTCCAGATAATGAGCTAAAGTCGATGGAACAAAACCCGTCACAAGAGGGCCTTGATGTATCCCCAATCAATGACATGAAATGAGTAACAGATTTTGAAGGTGAAACTGAGTATGATGTAAATTAAACTGGACACAGGGAAGGCTGACATGGAGAGAATGGACAACTGTAGATGGCCGACTCAGTAGAGGTTTCAGATGGACTTCTCTTGAACATATGAACGACACGACCAATGATTTGGCAGCATTGACTCAAAGACAACACAGGGAATGACCTTGTAGCAAATTGAATGAGAGACAAATGGATTTCCCAAACTGGCTTCAAATATAATGAATAGGGGGTGTCATGTTCAAGAGCGACACTTACTGCCAATCAATACGAAGATGATAACATATCCCTTTCCAAAAAAAATCCCCACCATTTCTGGCGAGTACCTCTTTATTTTTATGCAAGCTTGAGGAGGATAACGTATGCTTGTTGATATAAGCTTATCCTTCGGAGTATGTTTAATGAACCCTAGGAAGGAGTGGTTCGGTCCCATTACGGGTCTGTCGATGTTTGTTTAATGAGTCTAAAGATAGAAAACTCGAAGGTTTTTCATGATTATAGAGTCTGGAAAAACAATTAAAAGAGAACTCTCTTAGTTCTTTTTTCGTAAAATAGTCCGATGAGATCGAAAAAGAGATAAATTATCGCTCACTAGATGCTTTCTTCAGATACTTTATCGAGCATGAAAATAGCAAGGTCGCTCGGCTATCTTTTCATGTTTAGAGAGTCTGAAAAGAGCTTAAAGAGGACTCTAGGGGGGTTCCTTTTTCGTATAACCTTGTTGATCCTGAAAAAGTGATAAAAGTATGCTCGTTCACGTTCTCATGTATTTTCGAGCGCGAGAACGGAAAAAGACCACGCTCGAGGTTTTATATAAAAACCATAAAAAACAATCAAAACATGTGATGACAAAGAAAAAATACATCCGCATCCTTGTACATGAACATCGAAGTCATTACGCCTGCAAAAGTTACACTCAAAAAGGGCATTAGGGATTAGGGTTTAATAAATAAATAATTATAAAAAACCAAATAACATGGTAAAAGTAAATATAAGGAAATAAAACTCTTTTTACCATATCATTTTCACTTTTCCACTATTTGAGCCCAAAAACCTCTCTTTTACCCTCAAAACTCGGCGTCAGATTGTGGGAGTTACGAGCAACCATTCGACGAGCCATAAACGACAGTGAGGTAGGTTCTTTGTCCTCTACTCTTTCATGGTTTTATTTTGCATTTTCATTGGTTAAAACTCATTTTTGAGTTTGTTTTGTGAGCCTTACTTGTGCTCAGCCATTCTCGCAGGTGGGATACCTGGGACCTGCGAGAATGGGTCATTCTCGTAGGTGAGCCCATAGCATCCTACGAGGTTCTCGCACTGTACCTAAAGGGCACCTGCGAGAACCACAAAGCACAAAAGTTTTTTAAATTTTTTCTCAATGAAAGAGAACCAATTCATGAATAGAGTTACTAATCCTCTTCTTGTGCTTCGTATGCAGGTATTTGATCATCAAAATGGTTCTTGAATGGCACGAAAGGGAGCACGAAGAAGACAATACCATTGCCAGAAATCATCCACCCACTATTGCCGCTTTGAGAAACTGTGGTCTTCTGAAGTACTTTCATATCCCGGGCATGAGGGCCCAAGTCAGGTTATTAGAGTACCTTGTGCGTATGTGGGACCCCGATCGGCAGGTATTCCATGTAGGGGTCCACACACTGTCCTTAGACATTGAGGACATTTACTTCTTGATTGGACTGTCATGGCGTGGGTACCATGTGAGCCTGACTGGTAGCAGAGGTGGTGGGCTCCCCATGAGTGAGTACTGTCCATTACATTGTGTTCTCGAGGAAGAGAGGAAGAAAGGGAAAGTATCTATTTGGGGAGTATGGGATTTGACCCTCCGTACTATCCTGTTCACCATAGCTCGGATGGCTGGGAGTTCTTCTCCTCACATGGCACTACAGAGTTACTTCCAGTATGCCATAGAGTGTACTGAACCTCGGGTTTTTAACTGGGCAGATGCAGTGCTTCGTAGCATGAAAAGGCAGTTGACCAAATGCAGAAGAGGCGACCTGAAGCAATTCGGGTACAGATATTTGTTAGTGTCCTTCTTTCTCGAGAGGGTTCCATTACTGAGGTTGCAGGTTGAGTGGAATTTACCGGCTCCCAGGGATCCAAGAATGTTGAGATGGTGTCAGCTCATAGCCTGGCACATAGTTGGACCAATCATCAAGTATGATGATACCTTCTTCGACTGCCTGCAACCACAGATGTTGATGGTCGACGATTATGCTTATGCCGAGTTGGATTTCCAAGGAGATCCGGACTTAGTCCTGCCGGAGGATGCTCAGTGGGGGGAACTTCGTAAGAAGTACACATTTGTTTTCTTTTTAAATGTTTTTGTGAATTTTATCATATTCAAATGTTTTTAATATGTTCGTCCAAAGACTAAATACAAAATCGTTGTTGATGACATAGATGTGGGACCTTACTGACCTCCTGGTACTTCTCCCATTCAACGACGAGGAGAGGTAGTGCCAGTGCCACAATGGGAAGCCAGGGATTATCAAGTAGTGGAACAAAACCTAGAGGGTTTGACAGCAAATATTCCAAAGATGCCTCTTGGAGAGGTTCCACGACATGATCAACGTCATACAGTAGGAGTGTCAGAGTCCATGAGTCGACTGCTCCGTAGAGTTTCCCGTGCCTTCATGTGTTACCGTGAACGTCATCCATGATGTCACTTTCTAGAAGCTATGAGCTTCAGATTTTGACATTTTGGTCTTCGGACAACACTTTTTGTAAAAAACTCTTTTGATCATTATATATACAGATGGCTTCTACCGGTTTGCCTTGTATTGTGTGAGAATTGATGTGATTGTTTTATAAATGATCCAAATGTCTGTCTAATACATAGTTAACCAATGCATCTGTTAATGTATTTATACATCCAGGAATATGTTGATATTCAATATAATCAAAATAACGTTCCAAGAGGCAAATTTGCAAATACACCTTTAACAAAGTAGGACTTTGAATAGTATAGACATTACTTAACTGTAGTACTACAAGTTGCGAATCGAGTTGCACAACCAAATGACAGATCCCAAGCGAGACAGCATCAATCAACAATTCAATAACGGTGCTATACTCTGCAATGTTTTTGGTCGCACGGCCGAGACACACACCTCGTAAGGAGACAAGTTCATTTGTAGGGGATTATATTGGCCATGCAGCAGAAGCAAGGTTCTGATTACTACGGCTAGCGCCATCAGTGAAGACAATATAGGGTAGCAAATACTCCGACATCTGGAAATCAAACACAACATCACATAATGGCAGAGATGAGATAACGACAAAAGCAAGCTATAGTAACAGACAAGAATTATGATACAATAAAAATACAAGTACCCGTGCACAGATGATTTTATGCATAGTACTTCTTTAAGTACAACCCATTCCTAGGTTCACTCAAAGGGATACCATCGTAATCTACTAACTCATAAGCTCCTTTTTCCAAAACTCATCGAACGATATAAGGACCTCGCCACATGGCTTCAAATTTTCCAGCTCCTAACATATCTCGATTTTGATCATAGAGGAGAACGAGATCTCCTTCGGAGAAAATGCGAGGCTTGACATGTTTGTCGTATTGGGCCTTGACATGCTTTTTCTAGGTTTCGATGACTAGGGTAGCATTGCGTCGAGTTTTGTCTAATCGCATAAGATACAATAGACAGTCTTCCTCAGCAAAAGTGTTTGGTAGGAGTTCAACAACTAGTTTTAAAGAGGGTATCTTGCATTCAATCAGGAGAATAGCTTCCAAACCATAGACTAACCGGAAAGGTGTAAACCCAGTAGCAGATTTGACGGATGTCCGGTAAAACCACAATGCCGAAAACAACATTGTGTGCCAACTTGTTTTGTGAATCCCTATCATTCGTTAGAGCATAGTTATGAGAACTTTGTTAATTTCTTCAACATGGCCATTGGCTTGTGGGTAATAGGGCGTTGAGTTATCATGGTGAAGACCCAACTT
Source organism: Picea sitchensis (assembly GCA_010110895.2). Taxonomy (NCBI): domain Eukaryota; kingdom Viridiplantae; phylum Streptophyta; class Pinopsida; order Pinales; family Pinaceae; genus Picea; species Picea sitchensis. The sequence goes on along the minus strand of SNQJ01S0000409.1, from coordinate 311,136 downwards.
TTCAGTAATTTTGGACATCATGAAGCTTCTGAAGTGGCTACCATGATCAATGACAATAGCTTGGGGAACACCAAAACGAGCTATGAAATGATTAAAAATGAATAATTCTATGGTCTTTCCAGTGTTGTCAAATGTCGGCATCGCCTCGGCCCATTTCGTAAAGTAATCGACAACTACAATAATGTATCCATGCCCTCTGGCTGAGTGAGGGTGACATGTCATGAAATTGATGCCCCATTTCACAAAGGGACCAATGGAGACCATAGGGTGAAGAGGAGAAGGATGTGACCATATCTTCTGATTAGAGGTCTGGAAAGAATGGAATTTTTGAATGGCGATTATGCAGTCATTAAATAAAGAAGGCCAAAAATACCCTGCTCGTAAGATCTTCTAGGCAGTAGCATACCTAGACATATGACCACCACAGGCTCCAGAATGGCAGTCATTCAGAGATTTCTCGGCTTCGTCGAACGTTAGGCAACGTCGAAAAATAGAGTCAATCCCCCGACGATAAAGAGTATCCCTGAGGATAATATATTGACGGGCTTGATAGCATATGCGACGTCGGTCAATACTAGACAAAGTTGGCCGGAAAGTCTGGTTTTGGAGATATATAATGATATCACCATACCAAAGATCATCAGTGCTGATAAGGAAAAGAGATTTGTCGGGTAATGAATCAGCTGCAACTGTTTCCATTTCAGAATGGGGAAAGTCACATATCAACTCAGCAAAAACTAAGGACTTCTTGGACTTGGCGTGTTCGAATTCCAAGTCAAATTCCTGGAGAATCACAATCCATTTGGAGTATTGTTGACGGGAGAAATTGACCATCTGTCAACTGAGAGAGTGGAACCAGTCCGGGGTTGTCTAATAACCCAAGCCGTTTGGAATGAACCACCCTGACGGGTTTAGCGGCTCCGTTAGCCGATCTAAGGTCCTAGGAAAACCAAAGAGAAAACTAATCTAAACTAACTAATCTAACTAAAACAAATAAAACT
>SNQJ01S0000409.1:284119-296695 GCA_010110895.2 Picea sitchensis | reverse complement strand
CTATCCAACGGCCAAGATCATAGTGCCCGGATCAACGACGCTCAAGCGATCCAGACTCCCACTGCCTTTCCTCGTTTAACCCTGTGGGCCCCTTCCCTGTCGTATCGCATTTTACGCCATTGCCCTCCTTGCCACCTATTTCCCACCTGGCCGCGTGGCGGGGTCCTTTCCCTTTAACCTTTCCTCTTTCCGTCCACATGGTCCATCCCACACCTCAATGTCCACTCATTATCCGCCGCATGTCCCGCTCCTATATTTAGCCCCTTTTATCTTCTACCACCTCATCACCTCTCATCTCACCCTCACCATGTTGACGCCATCACCTCCCTTTCCCCTTCCTCGTCAAGCGTGCTAGTTCCTCCACACCTTATCCATCAGTCTATCCAACCGTTCCAAGTAGCAGCGCAAGGGGTCTTCCACATCCTAGAGGGCAGAGTTGACTGAGGCCGTTCCTAATCCCGACGAAGTAGTTATTATTTTCGTGAAGGTGGTTGAACGTCGTCTTCTTCCATAAATAGAAGGCCAGGAAAGGACCAAGCGTACAAGCAGACTGATAGTCCTTCCTGACGGAAATTGCCTCTGTCAGACCACTGCAGGGCAGTCAGGAGTCCCATCGCGTCTGTCGTAAGTGCACGATCATTCGAAGTCTGCATGCGTAGACTGTCAGAAGACATGCAGACGCAAAGTTTTTAATGCAGCTTCTCGTTTCCACTGCTATGGTTTTTTGTTTTGACTATATGTAGGCATTTTTTCCATTTTGTAAAATATCTATGGTTGAGTTGAGCTCCCGGTTGTAAATATTTAATGAAGCACTGTAATTATGGTCATGTATAGACTTTTGAGACTTCTTTCTTAATGAATGCTAGTTTCCTTTTACGTCTTTGTTATACTATGTTAGAATAGTTCGAAATTGGAGGATCCAGTCGAGCTGCAGCCGTTATAGGATGATGTTGTCCTGGATCACTGTGATAGCTGCACCATTTCTAATCGGTTCTTGTGACTTTCCCATCGTTCAGTGACTTGGAATTGGTGGGTCCAGTCAAGTCCCCTTTCAGTTCCTCGAGACCCTGAACCAAGAGGATCTTGCTTTTAGAGTCTTTCTTCTGCAAGCTGTTGTAAGCCTGTTTCCCAAAGCCGTTTGTTCACCCTCCTTATCAAGGCTTACACCTATTCACCCTTTAATCAACTCACTGGCTGAAGTTAAGTCGAGACCTCCTTTGTTACTTACGTCCCAGACACAGTCCTTGAGTTAGAGTAATATCCCCTTGCATATTTATCTCCATTTGATCACCCATCTATTAAACCGTGACATAAAAACTGATGGGCGTTGGGCTCTGCTCCTGCAAGCAATCCAGGAGTGACTTCCAGTGCTAACATTTCTGGCGCCATTGCCAGGGACAAAGTTGAAGATTTTCCCTGGGCAGAATGACAATGATCAACTGATTCTGAAGGTGCATCAGAAATCAGAATTATTAAGATTGCTACTGTGCACCTGGCGACTCCACTGTGGTGACTCCATTGTTTCCACTTTACTGTTTCAGTTTTGGCCACTGTTGGCACACCTGAAAGCTAACCCAGAGGAGCATTCTCGAGAAGGTTTCAACAACTGCTTTCTAAGTCTGAGAAGCTTCCTGGGGTAACGACAACGTTAGGATCTGGCCTCTGATGGTGAACAAGGACAAAACACATTTGAGGCTGTGCATATTTCACCTGGCGACTCCATGATTCAAGGATCGATTGGCGACTCCACTGGTTCGATATGGAGAAAATACTTGCTCGCAGGTTTTCTCCTTTTAATTTCTCTGCTATTCCTGGTTTTCATAATGTTGTCCCCTCTATGGATGAATGGGGTGATTATTTGCCCATTTTTGGAAAAGGTGAAGAGGAAAACCCGGCTCAGCACCTCAGTGAGTTTCATGAACTCATGCATCAGTGGGAGATACATCATGAGGATGTATTACTTCAAATGTTCATGTTCTCGTTAGTAGGGGATGCGCGTAAATGGTACCATTCTTTACCCCCTGCTAGCATTTCTGCACTCAATGGATTCCATGCATCTTTCACCGCATATTGTCAGAGGCTGTATCCCCCTGAGTTAATTTGTCATAATTGTTGTGAGGGATACCACAACTCTATACAAGAGAAAGTTGTTTTTGATGTAAGATGTGGGGAGGATTTCGATGACCTGGACCAGAACTCAGTCCCTTCTCCTCCCCATTCATCTACATCGGAGGAGTGTTATGGAAGTGATGAAGTTCCCAGGGAGGAGGATGGTGCCCTGAGTAAGCTGATAGAGCAAGGGAAATATCTCTCTGCCTAATTAGAAGGGTTGAAATATGAAGACTATGCAGAGGATTTTCCAGTCCTTGAGGCAGAGGCTCTGAGCAACTCTTTTGAAGAGATTGTTGAAGATTTATTAGATGAGTTGGCATCTGCCCCCGATGAGCTTGTTGCCTCAGATCAAAACAATGAAGAGGTAGTTGTGGAAGAGGATTTCTCTCTTTTCCTTCACGATATTTCCCACGATGTGTTTACATTCAGGGCCGAAGCAGAGGAGCGGGGGGTAGTTCCATTTCTGCAAGTTGGAGAAGCTTTGTTCCCTCCCGACTTCGATGATTATCTGGAAGAGGAGCAACATAGCCCAAAATCACCCTTTTCTTGTCAGAGTAGCCAGACTACTTATGACAGTTATGGATCAGAGTCTGAGCCTGAAATGTTGGGTTTCCAAGAGCAGGTCGCAGAAACTTGTCCTCTGCTCGCTAAAGAAAATTATCACGAGGATATCATCCACCTCGGTCTTTCAGAAGACAGCGAGAAGTATGAGGAAGGGCAGAATTTACCTGGGGGTCCTATTTACGATGAATACGAATCCGATCCTGAGGAGAGCCAAGAAGAGGGAAGAGAACTAGAGGAGCAGTCTGCCCATTGTTCATATCCAGTCAGCAAACAAATCCACCCCATGGTCCCTATTTATGATGAATACGAATCGGACCTGGGGGACACCGAACCAGGGGAGCAGAGTATTTCCTTTCCATAGCTAGTGATCGAGCAGCCACCGCCCGAGAACAACGAGCCTACGTCAATTGTCCACCACCAACCTGTGCTTATCAGAGTTATTCAGCCACAGGTGAACAACTGTGTAGCAGAGGAGGTTGCCTGTCACCAATTTTCTGAAATTTTCCACTCATTCTATGACCCTGTCGGCGAATACATGGAGTGGCATGTATCTTATGCCTTGGAGCCGCCCTGTTTGATATCAACTTCAGCCTGTAAGGAGAAGTTGAAGAGTGCAACCATTCTGCTGTCACGGTTGCACCATCTGCTCATGATCATTGATAGAAGGAAGGCGTTTCTATCCAGGAAGCTGCTTGGATGGCTATGGTGGAAGTTCTCTTTCACCTAGCCCCATGTAAAGTGTTTTATTAGTTTAGGATTGTATATAAATAAGCTACTTTGAGCATGTAGCTTTATTTTGTTGCTTTATTTCGGCTTGTATTTTCAGCAGCGGGATATTTTGAGCCTGACTCCATAGCCCAACAACAAGGCACTGAAACCGCGGAAAGTGTTCTTAGAGAATCACAGGGATGACTCTATCCCCCATGGAGCCAAATGTTAGCGATATTTCTTGTAGCAGGGAGCGAAGTGTGAAGGAATGGGTTAAAAACCCACTTACCCTAAATCTCAGATGTGAAATGTGCCTGCGGTAAGCAGCAAGCAGATCCGGATGGCAGGCATCTGCGTGCCCAGATCAATGACGTACATAGGATTCTGGAGCCCCCCTGCCTTTCTACCTATAAGAGGAGGGGGGGGTCCAGAATCCGGGGCGCATCTATCCAACGACCAAGATCATAGAGCCTGGATCAACGGCGCGCGAGGCGATTCCGGACCGCCCCCCCCTCTGCCTTTCTACCTTTAAGCGGAGGGGGGGGGTCCGGAATCGGGGGTGCATCTATCCAACGCCCAAGATCATAGCGCCCGGATCAATGGCGCTCAAGAAATCCAAACTCCCGCTGCCTTTCCTCGTTTAACCCTGTGGGCCCCTTCCCCGTCGTATCGACTTTTACGCCATTTCCCTCCTTGCAACCTATTTCCCAACTGGCTGTGTGGCGGGGTCCTTNTATCCAACGACCAAGATCATAGAGCCTGGATCAACGGCGCGCGAGGCGATTCCGGACCGCCCCCCCCTCTGCCTTTCTACCTTTAAGCGGAGGGGGGGGGTCCGGAATCGGGGGTGCATCTATCCAACGCCCAAGATCATAGCACCCGGATCAATGGCGCTCAAGAAATCCAAACTCCCGCTGCCTTTCCTCGTTTAACCCTGTGGGCCCCTTCCCCGTCGTATCGACTTTTACGCCATTTCCCTCCTTGCAACCTATTTCCCAACTGGCTGTGTGGCGGGGTCCTTTCCCTTTAACCTTACCTCTTTCCGTCCACATGGTCCATCCCACACCTCAATGTCCGCTCATTATCCACCGCATGTCCCGCTCCTATCTTTAGCCCCTTTTATCTTTTACCACCTCATCACCTCTCATCTCACCCTCACCATGTTGACGCCATCACCTCCCTTTCCCCTTCCTCGTCAAGCGTGCCTGTTCCTCCACGCCTTATCCGTCAGACTGTCCAACCGTTCCAGGCGGCAGCGCAAGGGGTCTTCCACATCCTAGAGGGCAGAGTTGACCAAGGCCGTTCCTAATCCCAACGAAGTAGTTATTATTGCCGTGAAGGTGGTTGAACGTCGTCTTCTTCCATAAATAGAAGGCCAGGAAAGGACCAAGCATACAAGCAGACTGATAGTCCTTCCTGACGGAAATTGCGTCTGTCAGACCACTGCAGGGCAGTTAGGAGTCCCATCGCGTCTGTTGTAAGTGCGTGATCATTCGGAGTCTGCATGCGTAGACTGTCAGAAGACATCCAGATGCAAAGTTTTTAATGCAGCTTCTCATTTCCGCTGCTGTGGTTTTTTGTTTTAACTATATGTAGGCATTTTTGCCATTTTGTAAAATATCGATGGTTGAGCTGAGCTCCCAGTTGTAAATCTTTAATGAAGCATTGTAATTCTGGTCATGTATAGACTTTTTATACTTCTTGCTTAATGAATGCCAGTTTCCTTTTACCTCTTTGTTATACTGTGTTAGAATAGATCGGAATTGGAGGATCCAGTCGAGCTGCAGCCATTATAGGATGATGTTGTCATGGATCACTGTGATAGCTGCACCGTTTCTAATCGGTTCTTGTGACTTTCCCATCACTGAGTGCCTTGGAATTGGTGGGTTCATTCAAGTCCCCTTTCAGTTCCTTGAGACCCTGAACCAAGAGGATCTTGCTTTCAGAGTCTTTCTTCTGCAAGCTGCTGTAAGCATGTTGCCAAAAGCTGTTTGTTCACCCTCCTTATCAAGTCTTCCACCTATTCACCCTTTAATCAAATCACTGGCTGAAGTTAAGTCGAGACCTCCTTTGTTACTTACGTCCCAGACACAGTCCCTGAGTTAGAGTAATATCCCCTTGAGTCTTTATCTCCATTTGATCACCCATCTATTAAACTGTGACATAAAAACTGATGGGCGCTGGGATCTGCTCCTGCAAGCAATCCAGGAGTGACTTCCAGCGCTAACATTTCTGGCGTCGTTGCCAGGGACGAAGTTGAATATTTTCCCTGGGTAGAACGACAATGATCAATTGATTCTGAAGGTGCATCAGAAATCAGAATTATTAAGATTGCTACTGTGCACCTTGTGACTCCACTGTGGTGACTCCATTGTTTCCACTTTACTGTTTCAGTTGTGGCCACTGTTGGCACACCTGAAAGATGACCCAGAGGAGCATTCTCGAGAAGGTTTCAGCAACTGCTTTCTCAGTCTGAGAATATTCCTGGGGTAACGACAACGTTAGGATATGGCCTTTGATGGTGAACAAGGACCAGACACATTTGAGGCTGTGCATCTTTCACCTGGCAACTCCATGATTCAAGGATCGATTGACGACTCCACTGGTTTGATATGGAGAAAATCCTTGCTCCCAGGTTTGCTCCTTTTAATTTCTCTTTTATTCCTGGTTTTCCTAATGTTGTCCCCTCTCTGGATGAATGGGGAAATTATTTGCCCATTTTTGGAAAAGGTGAAGAGGAAAACCCTGCTCAACACCTCAATGAGTTTCATGAACTCATGCATCAGTGGGAAATACATCATGAGGATGTATTACTGAAAATGTTCATGTTCTCATTAGCAAGGGATGCGCGTAAATGGTACCATTCTTTACCCCCTGCTAGCATTTCTGCACTCAATGGATTCCATGCAGCTTTCACCGCCTATTGTCAGAGGGTGTATCCCCCTGAGTTAATTTGTCATAATTGTTGTGAGGGATACCACAACTCTATATAAGAGAAAATTGTTTCTGATGTAAGTTGTGGGGAGGATCTCGATGACCTGGACCAGAACTCAGTCCCTTCTCCTCCCCATTCATCTGCATCGGAGGATTGTTATGGAAGTGATGAAGTTCCCAGGGAGGAGGATGGCGCCCTGAGTAAGCTGATAGAGCAAGGGAAAAATCTCTCTACCCAATTAGAAGGGTTGAAATATGAATATTGTGCAGAGGATTTTCCAGTCCTTGAGACAGAGGCTCTGAGCAAATATTTTGAAGAGATTGTTGAAGATTTATTAGATGAGTTGGCATCCACCCCCGATGAGCTTGCTGCCTCAGATCAAAACAATGAAGAGGTATTTGTGGAAGAGGATTGCTCTCTTTTCCTTCACGATATTTCCCACGATGTGTTTACATTCGGGGCCGAAGCGGAGGAGCGGGGGTAGTTCCATTTCTGCAATTTGGAGAAGCTTTGTTCCCTCCCGACTTCGATGATTATCTGGAAGAGGAGCAGCAGAGCCCGAAATTACCCTTTTCTTGTCAGAGCATCCAGACGACTTATGACAGTTACAGATCAGAGTCTGAGTCCGAAATGCTGGGTTTCCAAGAGTAGGTCGGAGAAACTTGTCCTCTGCTCGCTAAACAAAATTATCACGAGGATATCATCCACCTCGGTCTTTCAGAAGATGCCGAGCAGTATGAGGAAGGGCAGAATTTACCCGGTGGTCCTATTTACGATGAATACAAATCCGACCCTGAGGAGAGCCAAGAAGAGGGAAGAGAACCAGAGGAGCAGTCTTCCCTTTGTTCAGATCGAGTCAGCAAACAGATCCACCCCATGGTCCCTATTTATGATGAATACGAATTAGACCTAAGGGAGACCGAACCAGGGGATCGGAGTATTTCCTGTCCAGAGCTAGTCAGCGAGCAGCCACAGCCTGAGAACAACGAGCCTACGTGAACTGTCCACCACCAACCTATGCTTATCCGAGTTATTCAGCCACAGGTGAACAACTGTGTAGCAAAGGAGGCTGTCTGTCACCAATTTTCTGAAATTCTCCGCTCATTCTATGACCCTGTCGGCGAATACATGGAGTGGCATGTCTCTTATGCCTTGGAGCCGCCCTGTTTGATATCAACTTCAGCCTGTAAGGAGAAGTTGAAGAGTGCAGCCATTCTGATGTGACGGTTGCACCATCTGCTCATGATCATTGATAGAAGGAAGGAGTTTCTATCCAGGAAGCTACTTGGATGGCTATGGTGGAAGGTCTCTTTCACCTAGCCCCATGTAAAGTGTTTTATTAGTTTAGGATTTTATATAAATAAGCTCCTTTGAGCATGTAGCTTTATTTTGTTTCTTTATTTCAGCTTGTATTTTCAGCAGCGGGATATTTTGAGCCTGACTCCATAGCCCAAGAGCAAGGCACTGAAACTGTGGAAAGTGTTCCTAGAGCATCACAGGGACGACTCTATCCCCCATGGAGCCAAATGTTAGTGATATTTCTTGTAGCAGGGGGTGAAGTGTGAAGGAATGGGTTAAAAACCCACTTACCCTAAATCCCGGATGTGAAATGTGCCTGCGGTAAGCAGCAAGTAGATCCGGACGACAGGCATCCGCGCGCCCACATCAATGGCGTACATAGGATTCCGGAGCCCCCCCGCCTTTCTACGTTTAAGCGGAGGGGGGGGGGTCCAGAATCCGGGGTGAATCTATCCAACGGCCAAGATCATAGCGCCCGGATCAACGGCGCGCGAGGCGATTCCGGACGGCCCCCGCCCTTCTACCTTTAAGCGGAGGGGGGGGGTCCCGGAATCCGTCCAAGATCATAGCACCCGGATCAACGATGCTCAGGCGATCCAGACTCCCGTTGCCTTTCCTCGTTTAACCCTGTGGGCCCCTTCCCTATCGTATCGCCTTTTACGCCATTTCCCTCCTTGCCACCTATTTCCCACCTGGCCACGTGGCGAGGTCCTTTCCCTTTAACCTTTCCTCTTTCCGTCCACGTGGTCCATCCCACACCTCAATGTCCGCTCATTATCCGCCGCATGTCCTGCTCCTATCTTTAGCCCCTTTTATCTTCTACCACCTCATCACCTCTCATCTCACCCTCACCATGTTGACGCCATCACCTCCCTTTCCCCTTCCTCGTCAAGCGTGCCAGTTCCTCCACGCCTTATCCATCAGACTGTCCAACCATTCCAGGTGGCAACACAAGGGGTCTTCCACATCCTAGAGGGCAGAGTTGACCAAGGCCGTTCCTAATCCCGACGAAGTAGTTATTATTGTCGTGAAGGTGGTTGAACGTCATCTTCTTCCATAAATAGAAGGCCAGGAAAGGACCAAGCGTACAAGAAGACTGATAGTCCTTCCTGATGGAAATTGCGTCTATCAGACCACTGTAGGGCAGTCAGGAGTCCCATCGCGTCTGTCGTAAGTGTGCGATCATTCGGAGTCTGCATGCGTAGACTGTCAGAAGACATGCAGACGCAAAGTTTTTAATGTAGCTTCTCGTTTTCGCTGCTGTGGTTTTTTGTTTTGACTATATGTAGGCATTTTTTCCATTTTGTAAAATATCGATGGTTGAGCTGAGCTCTCGGTTGTAAATCTTTAATGAAGCACTGCAATTCTAGTCATGTATAGACTTTTGAGACTTCTTTCTTAATGAATGCTAGTTTCCTTTTACATATTTGTTATACTGTGTTAGAACAACTCGGAATTGGAGGATCCACTCGAGCTACAGCCGTTATAGGATGATGTTGTCCTTGATCACTGTGATAGCTGCACCGTTTCTAATCGGTTCTTGTGACTTTCCCATCGCTGAGTGACTTGGAATTGGCGGGTCCAGTCAAGTCCCCTTTCAGTTCCTTGAGACCCTGAGCCAAGAGGATCTTTCTTTCAGAGTCTTTCTCCTGCAAGATGCTGTAATCCTATTGGCCAAAGCCGTTTGTTCACCCTCCTTATCAAGTCTTCCACCTATTCACCCTTTAATCAACTCACTGGCTGAAGTTAAGTCGAGACCTCCTTTGTTACTTACATTCCAGACACAGTCCCTGAGTTAGAGTAATATCCCCTTGAGTCTTTATCTCCATTTGATCACCCATCTATTAAACCGTGACATAAAAACTGATGCGCATTGGGCTCTACTCCTGCAAGCAATCCAGGAGTGACTTCCAGCGCTAACATTTCTGGCACCGTTGCCAGGGATGAAGTTGAAGATTTTCCCTGGGCAGAACGACAATGATCAACTGATTCTGAAGGTGCATCAGAAATCAGAATTATTAAGATTGCTATTGTGCACCTGGCGATTCCACTGTGGTGACTCCAGTGTTTCCACTTTACTGTTTCAGTTGTGGCCATTGTTGGCACACCTGAAAGCTGACCCAGAGGAGCATTCTCGAGAAGGTTTCAGCAGCTGGTTTCTCAATCTGAGAAGATTCCTGGGGTAACGACAACGTTAGGATCTGGCCTTTGATGGTGAACAAGGACCAGACACATTTGAGGTTGTGCATCTTTCACCTGGAGACTCCATGATTCAAGGATCGATTGGCGACTCCACTGGTTTTATATGGAGAAAATCCTTGCTCGCAGGTTTGTTGCTTTTAATTTCTCTGCTATTCCTAGTTTTCCTAATGTTTTCCCCTCTCTAGATGAATGGGGCGATTATTTGCCCATTTTTGGAAAAGGTGAAGAGGACAACCCGGCTCAGCACCTCAGTGAGTTTCATGAACTCATGCATCAATGGGAGATACATCATGAGGATGTATTACTGAAAATGTTCATGTTCTCGTTAGCAGGGGATGCGCGTAAATGGTACCATTCTTTACCCCCTTGTTGTTGGGAAATTATACCCTACGGACTAACAAGCTAGGGTTTAAACTTGCATGCAGATCATGACCCTTCAAGAATTACTTTTAACCTTCTACCCCAAACCTAAAACCCTTTTTCACATGCAAACATGGGAAGAACCAACTAACCTTTTTATCGACGGTTGGTGTAGATCCTCCGTTGAGATTTATCCCGTTGCTTCTGCTGCTCCTTCCACAAAGCGATCCTGCAATCAAGACGAAACTACGCATGCATGCTATTGTTCTACTAGAGGATTAGAGATTAAACATAAATCAAATGAAACACATAAGACTCGTGCATTTGGGATGGGAAAAGTATTTTTTTATTAATCTCAAGATGAATCAACTTATAATGATTATAGAGATCGGCCACTGTTCCTTGATCCTGATCCTGGGCTCCTCCTCTTCTTTGTCCTCCAACTGCTTTGCTTGAATTCTCCTAAAGATTGAGGAAAGGCTAAAGGGTTGGGACAAAACGGATTCGACAATTGGGCAGAGTTTCTTTGCTATGATTTTCCTCCTCTGAATAGTACCCCTACCCCTTCTTTTATAGGCTAGAAGGAGATAGGTTTTTAGACGAACTCTCGGCCATGCATGGCTGGGAGTTCCAGTTAACTGACCCAAATCTTTTCGTTCTGTCGGAAAATTTCCTGATTTTTTGCTTTGTTAGGTAAACGCGGGCTGTAGTGGGTCAGCCAACGTTCCAACGCGTGCTGTATAAGGCCTACCAGCGTTCCAATGCGCCCAGTAATGGGTTAGGGCGTGGGTTACTTGTTTTAAGAGGTTTTTGAAGAGTCTGTTCAGCATGGTTTTGGCAATGAAGGGAAATGAGTTGGATTGATGCCAGGTAAGCATGGATGGTGCAATTTAGGGCTATAACAGATGCCCCCTAATGTGTGAGGTCAGAAGAGCATCTGATGGCCGAAATACATTACCAATTCTTTACCAATCTGTACTGATATGTTGAATGAGTGAGCCTAGGAATCAGGAATCCGGAAGTGCCGTCTGCAAGAAATATCAAATGTCTCACCGAGGCGGGCATACCCATGCTCGGGATAAATCAGAACCATAGCTACCAATAAAATACACTGTAGATCCATGTCAAATAACTATAAAGAGTAGCCACGAACAATACACAGCGGAGCTACATCTAGAAATCAGAAAGATATACCTAGAAAGTATCCATCTCTCAGAAGTTGATTCGGCCTGATGGTTGTACTTCAAAGCTTGAGCAACAACTTCAAAATCTTCTAAACTCGAGTAGGAGTGTAATATGAGTGTACGACTGCACTACCCATAGGTCTTCGACGACTCGTCAGTTGTGGACTTGATAATCTTGATCATCGGACTGAAGGCTTCAATGATTTCAAACAAAGACTTGATTGGACATTCAGGATGGCCGGGTATGCGGACAATAGACATATTGCAGAGTGGCTGACTCAGGATAAGTAACAAAATTCCCTTGGACAATAGCACGACAAGTGATAAGACTCAGGCAACATCTCTGTTAATCATAAGTCTACGAAGCAGGAGGCAACACAAACTATCCATATGCTTGGAAGAGTAACCAAACGGTGGAGGACACAACTCAATATAGCGAGCAAAGCTTCCTAAGGTCGTACTACATCCCAAAGTATGATGAATCAAATGGACAGATGTGCTTTATCCAAGGGCGACTCATGATGCTGCCAATAAAGAAAATACTTTTCCCATCCTCTTTTTGGGGTATATTTGATTTTTTTGTTCTTTTTGTTGATTTGGAAAAAAGAATAAAGGAATATTACGTTACAAGGGAGGAACAAGTATAGCAAACATACAAGCTCAAGGCACAGGGACAAGACTGATGTTCTAGGAAATTATACTCAAGAAAATCCTCCAGTTGGCCAAAGGTGTTAAAACGCAGACACAAGCTGTTACTAAGCTGATGGGTAAAGGATGCAAATGTGGTTGATAGAACACACAATGGTAACGTCCTTCGATGTAAATTTAACGAGCCCAGAGAAGGAAAGCTCGGTGTTTTTCATATTTAGAGAGTCTGAAAAACATAAAGGAAAACTCCATTGGGGTACCTTTTTCGACAATAGTCTAGTTGGTTCGAAAAAAGGGGTAAACTAGCACTGACTAGACGTCAATTCAAAACCATTTTAACGAGTGTGAAAAGGACAAGATCACTCGGTGATTTTTTCACTTTTAAGGAGTTTGAAAAAAGCTTAACTATGGACTTCGTCATGAATGTTCTTCTGGACCATTTTAACGAGTGTGAAAGAATAAGGTCACTCGACAATCTTTTCAATTTTAGGGAGTCTGAAAAGAGCTTAACTATGGACTCTGGGGGGGTTTCTTTTTCGTAAATTTAGTCCCTCAGGCCCGAAA
>SNQJ01S0000409.1:250601-267547 GCA_010110895.2 Picea sitchensis | reverse complement strand
GAGTCTCCAAGCTCCTGTTCAAGCTAAGTCCTTCACACAATTCTTTCACCAATTCTCCAATGAATCTTGCTTAACCTTTTCCATGAGAATTCCCTAAATATATAGGAGAGAATGAGATGGTTACTTGGATAAGAATGATCCCATAATATCAGGGAATCCAGTACAAGGATGACCATTCGAATGCCAACCCATTCTTCTAGAAGACTCCCTTCTAGACCCATCGAGAATTCATATTTTTCCATGCTTTAGAGAAGGTTCACACTCTAGCTATGTTGCACAGTGCGAGAAGTTCGCACCCTAGCTTAAGGAAGCCTGCAAGAATGGGTCATTCTCGAACCCTAGTATATTAGCAGCCTGCGAACTCTCTTCAAAAATATGTTTTCTGGGAAGAGATGAATGTTTATTTTCTCAGGAGAAAGTTCTTATGAGGAGCTTGAGTACACCATCATCAATGCATCATCATGATGACCAAAATCATGGGTAACATCGGGACCTAGATCCATTCATAGGATCATTCTCTATGCCCTTCGAGCTGGATCAGTTCTTTTGAGTTCTCTTCTAGAATCCCCTTTCTAATCAATCCACAGGTTCTTTTTTGCGGTTCGCGATCTCCCAAGTTCGCGAGTCGTGACCTCTATCTCTTCCTCTGCAAACCTACGATAACCGAGATCGCAAAATGGGTAAAACTCTCCCTCTGTCAGCGCCCTCCTTGTGCAACGACCGGCTAGGCTAAGCACTAGCACCTTTTCACCTCTCATGCCTTCGCAAGTTCAAATGTCGAGCCTTGGCACCTTCTCTCTACGAAATCCTAAGACGCGATGTTGAATTTTCTCCTCGCACTCTCGATGCTCATGAATTTGTGAGTTGAAGGCTCGAACTTTTGTTCCTTTATCTCCCAAGTCCCCGAGACGCGAGAGGTCAATGGGGTGTTGACTCCTCCGAATATCTGACATGTGTATGCTAGTTTAATTCTTGGGCCCACTGTGCAGTTCTACCACGTGTCCCTCATGCTGGCTCTCGGCACTTCACGGCTTTGCTTCTCACTACTTGGAGTGCTCAATCCTTGGGCTCTCACCCTGCGAACCTCTGAGTTCACGAGATCCCTAGATCTCTGCCACCTGTCCTCCTCCAATGGACGACTTAGATTAATTCGCGACTTCACTTCTCCCCGCTTCAGGAATTTTGGGATGAAAGTCTCGACCTTTTATCCTTTGATGTGCGAAATGGCGAAATTCTGACACGTCTTCTTCACGGGTCCCATGATGGAACTTCCCACCCTTTTGGGGTCCTTGGACTTCGCAAATCTGAATGCTAAGCCTTCCGCTCCTCAACTCACAAAGCTATGAAATGGTCAATGAGACTCTGACCTCTCGGTGAGTATGACACCTGTCCACTCCTAGACAGATGACTCTGATCCAGTCACCACCTCGCTATCTCACCTTTCACGATCTCACGAGTCTCTCTTCAAAGGTCTCGACCCTTCACCTCTCGAAACCCTGAGATGTGAAATATGTGAGTGATCTAATGGCCCTATTGGCCCAGATCCTACAACTCTATTCTTCCGAGATTTACACTTAGAAAACACGCACCATAATCTTCTTGCTTCTCCATAAGATCTGATGGCTCTTGCGACTTTGCGAATTCTTCTCTAAGAATTTCGACTGTCCAAAGCTCCCCTGATGATTTCTGTGAAATGAACACGTTGTTCTTCCACAAAATTTCTCCTTCCTGCAAAAATGTCATTTCACCTCGTCACAACTCTTCAAGGCACTAGCCCTCTTGAGATTTTCTTCGACAACTGCAAAGACCCTATCCTTCCTGAGCTTTCTCCAACTCCAAGTCTTAAAGAAGACTCCCGCACGCACTCTTTGCAGTGAATCCTTCAATTACTTCCCAAGAATTGAAGTCCTTTGACTCTGCACACTCCCTGTAGCAGTAGTCCTTCAACAACTTCGCTCAGTCTACAAACACTGAGACTTTACTCAGCCTGCGCACACCTTGCACGACTCCTGTGCTCGACTTTCACTTCTGCGAGAATGAGAACAATTTTTATCGCTCCTGAGCTTTCAGATATGAACTCTGAATTTTTTCAATGCACTCCTTGTGGACAAACTTCATTGCACTCCTTGCAGGAATTTTACTCACTCAGACAGAGAAACAATTGAAACTCATTCCTTACTCTCTCTTAGACTTCAAACATAAAGCATGAAATCATATGCACAACATATAAAGAAAATGTATACAGAAAGTAAACATCTATGAGCATAACACTCAACATGCATACACAGAGAACAAATACGACACCATGAATTTGAATCGAATCTTCTGCTCTCCTATTCTCTCTGCTCTCTCATAATGTTTCTTATCTTTTTAATGAGACAAGTGAGGGTGTCTATATCCCATTTCCCTCTTTGCTCCTAAAACTGTCTAATCTAGGAAATCAATTCTACCTACTTTCATTCATTAACATAAATGCCTTCACCTAATATAGATGAGAGCGAGACGCTCAAGGTATGTTTACAAATCAAGAAGTATGCCTCTCTCTAACTATCTCATTTAAGTTTGGCGTATCCACTTCAAAATCATTCAAATGATTTATCACATGCCAAAATGCGTTGGCATTTCCCACGCTCGCTTGACATTGGCGATGCTCCTGCTTCATAAGTTCTCAAAAACCTATTATTTGTCATAGAAAATGCACAGGACTGAGTATCTTGCTAAGCAAGTTCTACCAAAACGTGAATGTAAAAATGAAAAAATATATCTTGCCTTAAACGCATAAACCTGTATATACCTTCACTGACAATGTGTTTAATTCTTTTAATAAAAATATTTGGGCGTTAAATCAGGATCTTATTTGAGTTCATTTCCCCAGGCTGGTCATTTAATAACATTAATGGTCAATATTTCGTGATCAGAAAATAAATTTGAAATCACCCGTATCACAATCAACATAAACTCAACGATAAAATAAAAATGTTTTATTTTGTTAATAAATTGAGTTTATATGGTTAATTGATTATATTTAACATTAATCCATTTTGGGATTTCGGGTCCTGGGATATCCTACTTCAGTTAAAGCTATGATCCCCAAATTGTGAAATCGTGATTGATTAATGAATATTAATCATGTTTAACATTTGTAAATAATCATGATTAATTAATGATTTCATGATTTCAGGTATCAGGAGTTTAAGTTGTCGTTTGCGGAAGGATTCCCGAAATATGAAGTTGCGATAAGGTTAATTTAAGCTAGTTTCGTGACTTCGCATATTGGGACTTTGGAGTTCTTTGTATGTTGAACTGTTAGTATAATGAAACCTCGAAACTCGATACTATGAAGGTTGTCTTAGTGATTTGACTTTTTAATGAAAGGGCAGCTGCATGAATTTTAAAGAATTTTAGACCATTATATTAATCAGAAGATTTTATTGAGGGTGGTATCCAAGTGCGCATTTGTCCTTATTTAAACAAGAAATGAAATTTTTTTAAGCCTAAATTTTTAGAAAAATATATATGTTTCAACACACGCCTTGCATGATTTCCTCAGACGTGTTACTTTTCCTTCCCATTGTCTTTTTCCAGTTCTTGGTTTTATCCTCCAAAAATAGTATTTCCTCAAAATAGGCATGCGCCCAATAGGCCCCCAACATTGACTTGTGGCTCTTCCTGAGCCACCTAGGTATTGTGCTCACCCTGAACAACCTTTGCTAGGATTTTGAACTTATCTACAAGCTCCCTTCCTTTTTCCTATACCTGCGCAACTCTTCCTGTCAGTGCCTCTACTAACTGCGTTGTAATCTCTTCTTAGATTAGTGTTGCATAGTCTGTCCGTGCATGTTCCATATTCCTTTTTTCTTCCAATCAATCAATCAACTGTGCTACTTTCTCATGGAGTGGTTCTACTTTTTCTTGTCTCTCCTTCTTTTCTCTTTCAGTGGCATTCAAATCAGCATGTAGCTTTTAGATGTCTTCATTACCTTTCAAGCACTTTGTGATGCTCATCGTTTTCAGTTGGTTCTTAAGATCTTGCATGGATATACTTATCCTCTCCTCCTATTGATCCCACTGTTGGACCTTCTCATATTCATCCAACGCGGTCCAGATCTGCAATGCTCTGTCAAACAATCTTGCTGCTATGCTGACTTGTTACTCCATTGTTGCCATTTGGAGTGATGCTTATTGTTTCTTCTACGCTCTTACCTTGGGAGGAGTTGTAGGAGTCATTTTTTTTTTAACTTCTCAATCTCTTCCCTATTTTGTTCAATATCTTTGGAAATAAGCTTGATTTTCTCCTCTACTCTTGTGTTTTCTGCCTCCGCGTTGTTAGGGATGCGATTATACACTTATGTCACACCCTTTTTTATTCTTTCTATGCACTCATTTTCTTCCTTGGTTTCGAATTTGACTTGTTCAATAACCAATTCCAAGTCTTCCTTGTCATCTCTCATCTCATGTAGTTCTTTTGCATTTATTCTGGTGCATGATTGTATGTCTTGCGCAACAATGACTTGGAGCCTCTACAATTCTTTAGTAGGTATTCTTGATAATACCAGCTCTACTTGCACCAGGTCCTTCAATGGAGTATGTGTTGCAGCTTCATCCAATTGCAACATATTCGTTGTTAGACTGAAATTCAGACTCACCTAGGCAATAGTATGAAATGTGTCCTCCTTGCTTAGCACAGTCCTTGTCATCGTTTCTTTTTTTTCGGGCAAGGATTTAGTTCCCCTTTCATGCCTCTATGTTGACCTGATCTTCTCAATGATTTGATTTATTCCTACCAAGTCATCTTGTATTCTTTCTCTCTGGTGCTGGGTTTCTTCAAAATATTTCGTTGCACGGTCCTACACCCTTTCTGCCACAAGGTCTGTGTCATCCTCTATGATAGTGTATTTTGGTAGTTGTTTGTGCCCTTTCACCTTCTTGTGTGATCCTCCCATATGTACTATCGACCTCTTCAGGGGCCTTGACTCCTGTGGAATAGATGTTGAGGGGTTGTATTTTGTTGTAGTGTCCCCCACTCCTTGTTCTTTCTGTCCCGAGGTAGTGTCCTTTTGTGCTTCCTCTATATTCTTCTTCGATGCATTGCCCTTCTTCTGCTGTGCCATCTTCTGACTGGGTTTCCCCAACTTCGACAAATTTTTGGGCCCAACTGTGTCTACCTCTCTACCCTTCGAAACTTATTTCATCATGACTAGAATCCTCCAGTCATTGTGCCAATCTCTCATTGTGATTTCTATGTCATCCTTAGTGATGCAATATCTTAGTTGTAGCCATTCCTTCCCTGGATCCCTTTGTGCTTGGATCCACATGTTGTGCCTTCTCATCCTGAAGACGGCTATGTCCCGATATTGTGCTACCACATCTAGAGTAATCCTCCAAGTGTTTGCAATGATTTCTTGTATCTCACTGAAATACCTGGAAAAGGTACCTGTCTTAGTTGTTCTATGCTTGGGGTTTGAATTACTCCCTAATGATGTGTACCGTGTTGTTCAACATTGAACTATCCATTCACAAAAATGAGAGTATGGGGGATCCCTCCATCGCATCAGCATGATCATAATGAGTAACCACGAGTAGTGGAACACTATTCCCAAGTCTTGCACGTCTTTTCAGTCTTCGAGGAACAATTTTAATAGATACGGGGCCTAACTGAGTGTAGTTCCATTAATGTATTGTGTTGTAGCTATAACGATCCCAGCAAAGACTTCCTCCCTTCGAAATTTCCTAAGAATTTTCCAGGATACGAGATTGGTGGCCATCCTCATTGTTGCGTCGTTGATCCTATTTATTATGATCCCACATGAGCCCCTCTCTGTGCTGTAAGTTTTCTTCATCTCCTCGGTCAAGGATTTTTCTTTTGATTTGTCATCCAGGTACTTCGCGGGGTTCTCACCCATTTATGGAAGTCCTATTATGAGTGAAATAATTTCCATGTCTATTAAGACCAGTTGTTCCAACCATAAGAAGCCTCCATGGAGGACCGCCATCAACTTTTTGACGTAGTTGTTTACATCTTTCCCCCTTCCAAAATGGGGAATTTCAAGGAGATTCAAAATTCCCATGTTGGCTAGGTCGACTTCCCATGGTTTTGGTTTTAATATTGGGTATCCAAAGGGGCCTCTCCCTATGTTGTCTAGGTATAAATACTGTTAAGCTTAGGGAATTTACCATCATCGGCCACATCATGGTCTGAATATTTCAACTTATCCACGCATCCCAGAAGTGTCGACGTGGTTTGCACTCCCTCTAGAATGTGTGGTAGTACGATGGTTGTGTCAATTTGTATGTGTGCAGACCATGTCATGGGTTGTTTGTCCTTTGTTCTTGGCGGCTGACTTGAGGTCCCAGCCTCCATATCTCTCTTTCCTGTGTGAAGGTCTATTTGGCCAATAATGTCTTCCACCATACCCTCTTGCTACTACGTAGATTCTGCTCTGGGTGGTCTTGGTGCTGCATCCTCTGTGTGTGCTCTGTCTTTGACATGTGTTGGTTGGGATTATTTGGTTCTCGCAGGTTGTTGTATGATGCCTGTGTTGTTTGTACTATGACTCTATGCACCATTGTGCAGGTCAATTTCCATAGTCGTTGATTTTGGGGGTTGTGTTTCTTCCACCACGGTTGTAGGGATTGCTGGTTTTTCCTATGGTGACATAATCACATCCACATTGACGAATTCATCAGTCTATGCGGTTTTATATTCAACCTCCATGGTTTCATATGGTAACACAACACTGCTTCTTGTTTTCCTAACTTCTTTTCTTGGTGCTCCCATCTTCGTTGGTGCCATCGTGGGTACTGGTCATATTTGGTTGAATGGGTTCCAATTGATTCACACTATGTTCTTCATCAATTTTCTTCTACTATGAGTGCTCTCTATCACTGAAAGTTCACGTTTTCACAATAAGTCTTATATTTCCCATGTTCCCCCTTTATATAAAAAATGTCATAAAATTTATTGGAGAAGCTTCCCTGGCTATTATTAATGAAATGATGCTTTATGGGTATGTTTCATTTAGTTTCATAAATGCTACCAGTTGGTGTACTTTTTTCGTAGTCGTTATTTTTCATTTTTTCACTTTTTCTGACTGTTAATCCTTTTTCCAGCGCATTGAGCATCTCGAGTGCACGACGTATTTTTGTTGTGTCCTTTCCTTAGTGCACATTGTATCACTCGTATATTTCTTGTGGACATTTTTCCTTTTGTCACGCTCAGTCCCCTTTCTATTGCGTGTTGTGTTTTCCAGTAGTTTTGTATTTTATGTCTTTTCTACTTTTGTATTTCTTTTTCCTTCTTTTTCTCCTTTTTGTCTCTTTTTCACATTTTCTCTATCTTAACTTCTGTTATAATACACTATGTGCATGTTTTCTTTCCACGCTATAAATTTTAAGTGTTCAAAGATCAACTCCCTGTATAGTTTTAGTTGAATCCCATTGATCAGTCCTTTCAATTATGTACCTTATAAGTCTTTTAAATGTACATATACCCCATTTGTGACATTATTCACTTCATATGGCCCAAGCTAATGCATTCTAAATTTACCAGGATGTTGAAAAAGTTTGTTTTCATAGAGCAAGACTAGGTCTTGCTCCTTGAAACTCTTCCTCTTGATATGTATGTCATGTCAATATTTTTCCCTTTCCTTCTATACCTCTTGGTGAAATCCTCCTAGAATCCTATTTTCTTCCATATCCTTTAGTTGATTGAGCCTTTCCTTGACTATGCCTCTTTATTTCATGTTGGTAATTGATGCTTCACGCAGAATGGGTACCAAACATTCTAATGGTACCGTTGCTTCCTTCCCATACACCAATGTGAAGTGTGTATGTCCTATCATCTTCTTACATGTAGTATTATATGACCATAGTACTGTTGGTATCTTCAAATACCAGTCATCCCTGTTGACATTGCAGATATTGTTAGAGAATTATCCAAAATATTATTGAAGGATTCTACTATTCCATTTCTTGAGGATGGTATGGTGTACTCTTTTTATGATAGACTTCAAACTCCTTAGTCATAGCCTTGATAGTACTATTGATAAAGTGAGTACCTTGGTCACTCATCAAAATCCATGGAAATCAAAATCTAGTGATCACTTGCTCAAACAAGAAGTGTGTTGTTGTCTTTGCATTGCAGTCTTTCACTGATGCTGCTTCTTCCCATATTGTTGAGTATTTTGTCATAGTAATGATATATCTCACTCTTGACATTTTTTTTGGTAGGTGGATTGACCCCACAAATTCTATTGCCCATTTTTCAAATACCTGCAAAGTTACTTGTGGCCTTAGGGGCATCTCGTCCCTTCGGTTAGGTTTACCAATTTTCTGACACACATAACATCTCTCGAAATAGTCCTTACTATATCTGTGAATTTTTGGCCACCATATTCCTGCATGCCATACCTTCTGCGTGGTATCTTTTCCTACATAATTTCCTCCATCTATTCTCTCACAAGCTTCTGCCAAAATTGTAGGCCTTTCATGTTCTAGTACGCATCTTCTCAAAATGTTGTTTGCACCCATTTTGTATAAATGTCCTGCAATCAAATGATAGTTTGCCTCTCTGACTATCAGATTCTTCTTTTGCGCGGTGTTAAAACCTTCTGGTGAAATTCATCTACTCAAGTATTCAATAATATCAACAAAGTATGCATCGACTATTTAGACTGGAAATAACTGTGCATCAAGGAAGTTGTCTTCCAAGTTGGTAGCTTATTCACCATTTGTTACCCTTGACATGTGATCAGGTCCTGCATTTATCTTCCCTGGTTTGACTATCACTTCAAAGTCAAATTATTGAAATAATGGAAGCCATCTACATATTCTCCCCCCCCAGCACTGGATTTTTGACTAGGTATTTGAAGGTTGAATGATTTGTGAACATCTTAAAGTGTTTTCTTAGTAAGTAATGTATGAACTTATGAAGTGCATGTATCATAGAAAGTCCTTCTCTTTCTGCAGTATTGTAGTTCTTCTCGGATTCTGACAATTTTTTGCTTGCAAATGCTATAGGATTGTAACACCCCCATTCCGGGTCGGGTAGGCGCTACTTCACGGAATAACAATCTCATACGTAATTCTATATATAAGACATGCATTTAAGCTAATGAAACACATTTAAACTCAGAGTAACCATAAGAATTACTTCTATTGTAAATAATCAATGGATTTAACATTAATTCATATGCATAGCAGAATACATGATAAATATAAATACACAGACATGCAGAAAAGTAATTAAAACATCATTTGGTACTTATCTTTGAAACGGTGGTAATTCCACCGACCAGGTGCATGCCTTCCATGAACCTCCCAGCCTTAGAACACACTGCTCATCAAGCTCAGTAGTGGGTCACCCCCGAGCTGGGACTAAGCTCCACCCCCGAGGCAAGGAATCCTAGGCTAGGTTGAGGTTACAAGGAAAACACACAGTCACAAGGAAGGATTCTCTCCCAGGAACCACTTATGACCACTGCCCACAAACTCTCCTTCCCCACATGCCTGTTCCACCCCAGGAGTATACACCTTCTCTGTCACCTAGAAAGTCCAGACCGGAAGTCTCTGAGCTTTGTGGAAACTATAGGGTTCCTTCCAAGAGTTCTCTCTTTCCTCTGCACACTCTCTCACCTTGAGAGAGTCACTCACAGGCCCAAAAACCTATTCTTCCAACTTCAACCACCTCTCTCACCTAGAGAGAGTGTTGTACAAACTGGCCAACAATACACACAGGATCAAACACTATACGTCCACCACAATCAATGGGAATCCAGACATGAACACCCCAGGGCAGCTACAGATAGGTGCAATAATATAACCAAGCTTAGCAGGGATGGGACACTTTCATTTTCTCAATCTGTCAATACGGGATAGACTCACACTCTGGATTCTCAGGGATGCGTGGAAATGTGTCCATGCATAGGTCGATTGAGACTCCACGGTTTAGAATAGAGAAGGGGTGTACCGGCTTTCCAGAAAAACCACAGGCTTTTCCCCAAAATCAGCATAGGCTTCTGGTTCATGGGATGTATGGTTCAAAATATGCACGAGGTCTTCTACAGAGGTCGGACCGGTTCACGCTCAGACAGTCGGGTAGAATGGAGGAGGCCCCCCACCACGACTCATCTTAGCCATTTTATTTGCATGGGCTTGGATTGACACTTGTCACATGTGACGTTGCATGCTTCCATCAACGTGCGTTCCTCCCACCATTTGGAAGTCACATATCATTCCAAAAGAACTTATGATAACACGATATTATTCACATGTCTTTTTGGGATAATATTAAAATATTATTCCCAAGATATCATTCCTTAGGTTTAGCCCCTACGCTCCACACTTAGCCCACTTTTCCCACCTTCCAGCCCCTAATCCCTTTCCCACTCTGTGGAAGTTTAGTCCCCCATCACTCATTCATTGTGGTCAGTCTACACGCGAGGGTGTTTATATTTTATTAATGTTCTGCATTGATACATGTACAAAATCAGGCTCTTGGCCTTCAACCCTTAGGCTCTCTGGCCTAACAATCACATAATCCCACCAGTTTATATAAAATTGGCTCACCATCGTATAAAACATATTTACAATATATTTCATAAACAAGATTTACAACAGGGTTCGGCCTTGGGGACTTTACAGTCCCCCTCCCCTTATTTCTGCACT
Source organism: Picea sitchensis (assembly GCA_010110895.2). Classification (NCBI taxonomy): domain Eukaryota; kingdom Viridiplantae; phylum Streptophyta; class Pinopsida; order Pinales; family Pinaceae; genus Picea; species Picea sitchensis. The sequence goes on along the minus strand of SNQJ01S0000409.1, from coordinate 256,882 downwards.
GTCCCCAGTGTAACTTTACACAACATCTGCAAGATTTTCAAAAATTTCAAAAATATGTGGGTACTCTGCCCGCATAACATCTTCATGCTCCCATGTTGCATCCTCGGGACCGTACCAGGTCCACTGGACCTTTACAAGCTCTATAGCTCAATTCCGGAGCTGTTTTATTTTCCTGTCCAATATGCGCACAGGATGCACTTGCAGGATACCTTCTGGATCGACCTGAATCACATTCTAGTCAATAACATGATTAGCATCAGGTATATATTTCTTAAGAAATGAAACATTAAACACATTAAGTACAGTCATAGATGCAGGTAATGCAATCATGTATGAAACTGGCTGAATCCTTTCCAAGATTTCAAATGGCCCACAAAATCTTGTTGCCAAGTTGGCACAACTTCCCAACTTCAGGGAACACCTATTAGTTTTCACTTTCAGGAAAACATGATAACCCACTTTGAATTCTCGGTGGTTTATGTTCTTATCAACATAACTTTTCTACCTGTCCTGGGAAGCTTTCAAATTCTGTTTAATTTTTATCATTTGGTCCTCCATCTCCTTGAGCAACTTTGGCCCAACTACTGCTCTGTCAGCTGGATTATCCCTTCTCACTGGAGTGTTGCACTTTATTCCATAAAGTGCTTCAAATGGGCTCATCTTCAATGATGCATGATACCCATTATTGTAGGCGAATTCTACCAAATGTAGGTAGTCTTCCCATCTTGATGGTTTGTCCATCACGTACATTCTCAGCATGTCCTCTATTAGTCTATTCACCCTCTCTATCTGTCCATCAGACTCAGGATGATAAGCTGTACTAAAGTTCAGATTCATTCTGAATCCTTTGAATAATCCTTTCCAGAAATTCGAGGTGAATTTCGGGTCTCTGTCGAAAAAAATCGTTTTAGGAATTCCGTGCAATCGTGCCACTTCCTTTAAGAAGATATCAGGAACATTTGTTGCCTTGTGGGTGGTTTTCAGTGGAATAAAATGGGCAGATTTTGTAATCTTGTCCACCACAACCATGATCGAATCATGCTGCTTTCTTGCTCTGGGCAATCCTGTAACAAAATCCATGGTCACCACTTCCCACTTCCACTCAGGAATGGGAAAAGGCTACAGCAACCCTGTTGGGTGCCTATGCTCAACCATAACTTTCTGGCACTCCATACATATGGCGATGTATTCAACGATATCTCTCTTCATACCCGGCCAAAAGTAATGGATTTTGACTACTGCCACAATCTAATGATATCCAGGGTGTCCAACATAAGTCACGTTATGCATTTCTTTTAGAATCAAAAGTTTCAATTCTTGGAAATTGGGTATATACACTCTGTCTTTATATAGGAGTAATCCCTCAGCTTCCAAAGTGTAAATTTCCTTTTTCTGTGGTCTCTCACATTGTTGTAGCTTTGCTACTAAGTCTCTGTACTACAAATAAACATTTGCAGCTTCCAAAATTCTACCCTTGATATCAGTCCTGTACATGCTAATGACTAAAGTATGTAAGTCATGCACTTTTCTGCTGAGTGCATTAGCCACCTTGTTTTCCTTCCCCTTGATATGCTTGATATCAAAGTTGTATTCACACAGAAACTCCAACCACCTACTTTGTCTAGCGTTTAAATTCGGCTGATCAACTAAATATTTCAGACCATTGTGGTCTGTTCTCAATTCAAATCTCCTTCCCATGAGGTAATGTCTCCATTTCCTCAGAGCATGGATAATTGTTGCCAACTCCAAATCGTGAGTGGCATAATTCTTTTCATGCTCTTTTAGCTTCCTGGACTCATAACAGATTACAAATCCATCTTGGTTGAGAAATCCTCCCAACCCTTCCTTACATGCATCTATGCACACCACAAAATCCATATTTGGATCTACAATCCTCAATATTGGAGCGTTGGTTAACAACTGCTTCAATCGCTGGAAACTGTTCTCACACTCTTCAGTCCACTGAAACTTTTTCTCCTTCCTTTGCAAGGAAGTGATCATAGGATGAGGTATCTTTGAGAACTCTGCTATAAATCTTCTATAATAGTCCACTAGACCCATAAAGGATCTAACTTTTACCACATTCCTTGGTGCTGACCATTCTCGGATGGCCTTCTCAAGATCCACAACGATCCCTTCTTCTGAAATAATGTGCCCCAAGTAATGGATCTGCCTTTGGTAAAATGAGCATTTTCTCAATTTTGCATACAGTTGGTGTCCTCTCAACACTTGCAACACTAGTCTTAGGTGTTGTTCATGCTCTTCCTCTAACTTGGAATACACCAATATGTCATCCAGGAAGACTATGACAAACTTGTCTAAATAGTCCCTGAATACACCATTCATCAAGCACATAAAAACAACAGGTATGTTTGACAGTCCAAATGGCACCACTGTGAACTCGTAATGACCATACCTTTTTCTAAAGGTAGTCTTGATGATGTCCTCATCCTTTATTCTTACTTGGTGATATCCTGATCTGAGATCTATCTTCGAAAATATTTTCACACCCTTCAACTGATCGAAAAGATCATTGATCCTTGGCAGAGGATACTTGTTCTTGACAGTTACCTTGTTCAACTGCTGGAAATCAATGCACAACCTCAACGTCCCATCCTTCTTCTTCACAAATAGGACTGGAGCACCCCAAGGTGACACACTGGGGAAAATGTACCCCTTCTTTAGAATCTCTTCAAGCTGCAATTGCAACTCTTTCAGCTCTGGCGTTTTCATTCTATATGGAGCTTTCGACACTGGAGCTGCTCATGCATCAAATTTATAGAAAAATCGATGTCTCTCTTTGGAGGTAGTCCAGGTACCTCCTGAAATATGTCTTTGAACTCTGTGAGTGCCTCATGGTCTTCAATCCTTGAGACTTTATCTCTGAATGCTTCCTCCACATGGGCTGCAAATAATTGACAGCCTTTTCTGTAGCACTTCTTCAGTTGGATGGCTGAGATTTCTCTAACAACCACAGCTCTAGGAATTCCTTGGACTGTTTTCCAATTCCCCTCCTTATCGAGGCATGTAAACCTCTTGTTAAGATAGTCCAGGAGGGCACGGTGTTGGTCCAACCAGTCCATTCCAATTAAATAGTCATAAGATCCTAAAGGTAGAATATTCAATTCATCCTTCGTGCTCAGTCCTTTCATGTCCACAGGATAGGACTTCACCAACTCAATGACTTTCCTCTTGGTTCTTGTAGCCAACTGCACTAACCAAGACTTTTCATGTTTTCTTCTTGATAAATGCAAACTTTCCACCACCCTAGGATCTACATAACTATGGCTAGCCCCTGAATCGATTAAAATACTAAATGGTTGGTTGTTAATCATACCTTCCACTTCAATCATGTGTGATCAAAATTCTACTTGCTTGTTGTCCAGGGCTTCATATATCCTTGGCATTCTACTTCCCATATCCTCCATTTTTTCATCTTGCTGAACATTGTGGACGGTTCTCACTTTATCTTTTCTATGGGGGTAGTCTTGGTACCTATGGTTTCCTTTACAGCCCCAACACTCCATAGGTGGTGGTCTAGACATTTTTTCATCCACTTCAGCCTTCCTGGGCTCCCTAAAGGATGGTTTTCTTTGAGGATTGTTTCTAAAAAAGGGAGGCTTGTTTCCCTTCAGCCTCTTCTCTTTCCTAAACTTCTTCTGATCATCCCAAGCCTTCTGAAAAGTAGGCCTTTCTCTTTGTTGTTCATACAAGCATTTTTCCCTTCTTATTGTTTCTTCCATAGTCTTGGGATCATCATACTAGATTTTGTCACTAATGGAAGGTGGCAGTCCACTCAGATATCTTTGAATCTTGACAACCTCATCTTTGATGAATGGAACATACTTCAGTAGTTCCAAAAACCTTCGTTCGTATTCATCAATGGTCATGCTACCTATCTTGATTTTGAAGAACTCCTTCATCTTTCTGTCATAGTATCTTTTAGTCAGGTATTTCTTATCGAAATACCTCTTGAACTCCTTCCAAGTGATATCTTTCTCTCTAATGTGTTGCACCTGCACAAACTGATCCCACCACATGGATGCTTTTCCTTTTAGTTGATACATCGAAATTATTCCTTCTACATGAGAGGAATAATTTTGCAGTTGGAAATATTTCCTCATGCCAAGCAACCATGTTTCAACATCTTCCTCCTTCTTATGTTCTCCATCAAATGTAGGAGGCTTAATCTTATTCATCTCCCCTTTCAATTCATCCATCCCAGATCTCCTGTGCTTTCTGGTAGGAGATGGGCTTGAAATACTGTGTGCTTCCTTACCAGAATGCTTTGGGGAGTGATGATGATGTCTACAACCACTCCTCGATATTGTTTTTCTGTTAGGGGTCCTGACACTTCTTGCTCTTCTTTTCCTCTCAGGGGTACTATGACTCTCTATCTTTCTTGAGTCACTCCCCTTCTCCAATTTCCTTTCTATTCTTTCCAGGCTCTTCAACATTTTTAAGTTGAATTCACCCTACTGATCCTTGACTCTCATGAGCTTATAGATATCAGCTCGACAAGCCTGGGCATCTTTCTGCAATCTTTCAATGAGTTTCATCATATGTCCTTCCTTATCCAATTATCTTCCATGCCCATTAGAGTTCGATCCTTCGACTTCCAGGTTAACATTCCTTCCTACCCTTTCGTCCTCTGTTTCAGAGGAAATCTACACCTCTTCCAATTCCATACTTAGCATCGGTTTTCAACTTTCTTGACACTTGTTGAACTCTGCACGCACAATGTGTAGTCGACCAAAGTTTTTCAGGCCTTAAACCCTTAAAAAAATCACAATATTCATAAACCAACGTGAGTGAGAAAATGTTTTTACTTCACAAAGTTTTCTGAGCCCTGAGGACTCTACAATTTCGAGACTTCAGGACTTCTGGCTTCGGGGTTTTGGTCCATGATGCTCTCACACTCACTTTCGGGTTTCAGGTCTTCAGTACATGGGAGTTCATGATGCAGTGACTCCTAACCCCTTGTCACTCCAAATCTCGAATTCCAAAATTCTGATTTACTTTACTCTTCGGGCCCACAGTACGACTGTCACCCTTAACCACAGTGGCACATGGCATGTTCAGGAGGGTCCATGTCAGCTATGGTGATGTTGTCGAGTCCCACCATTCTCACTTGTCTTCTCGACTCACTGGAACATTGTGCACACCCATGTGTCCATGTCCATTCCAAGGCAATCCAATGGTTAGACTTCTCTCAGATCTACGACGCAGATCTTTTCGACATTTCGGGGTTTCGGCATTGGGATTTCGTGCATTCCCACATCTTGAACTTTTGTTTGTAGAAATTTCAAAATTACTGTCTACTCTTCCACTTGATCCAATGGTCAAGTTCCTCTCCTACGATCTATGGTGTATATCATTTCATAATTTCAGGTTTCGCTATTTCGCGACTTTTGAAAACAAGGTTCTTCTCCTTTGGTTTCCTGGGTGCCGAAACACCATCCGATATACACGTGTCGCCTCGATGGAAGATCCATGTTCCTGTGAAACTCGAAAGGGTTTTTAAACCCTGCGCACGTTTTCCAAATATGAAAGTCATGAGGGTTCTCCTTTTCCCCGAACAGATCCTATGGCTCCAACACTTTTGGTGTGGAGTCCTCTCTCCCTGTAGCCAGATGCCACCCCGGCTACGGTTTCATAACACCACTACACCTCCTGAGCGAGTAACATGGTCATGTAACTCCTTGACACTCAGGAGCATTCAAAGGTCCAAAGACCACTCAACTGGCCCATCTAGGCTCAGCGTCGAAACCTTGGCTTTGATACCAAACTGTAATGCCCCCATTCCGAGCCAGGCAGGCGCTACTTCGCGGAATAACAATCTCATACTTAATTCTATATATAAGACATGCATTTAAGCAAATGAAACACATTTAAACTTAGAGTAACCATAATAATTACTGCTATTATAAATAATCAATGGCTTTAACATTAATTCGTATGCACATCAGAATACATAATAAATATAAATACATAGACATGCAGAAAAGTAATTAAAACATCATCTGATACTTATCTTTGAAACGATGGTAATTCCACCAACCAGGTGTAGGCCTTCCACGAACCTCCCAGCCTTAGACCACACTGCTCATCAAGCTCAGCAGTGGGTCACCCCCGAGCTAGGACTAAGCTCCACCCCCAAGGCAAGGAATCCTAGCTAGGATGAGGTTACAGGGAAAACACACAGTCACAAGGAAGGATTCTCTCCCAGGAACCACTTATGCCCACTGCCCACAGACTCTCCTTCCCCACATGCCTGTTCC
>SNQJ01S0000409.1:200962-220535 GCA_010110895.2 Picea sitchensis | reverse complement strand
TGTATGACCAAAGCATAAAAAGATTGCAAATTATTTAACCATTAGCACATGATCATCACATAACTAATATAGCCATACGATATTGGGGGTTATTGGGGGTTACTCTCCCAAGGTGTAGGCAATTAAATTTTAAGCAAAACTTGAAAATAACAAACCACTCACAATGGCACAAGGTGGAGGCAAGCCTACCAATGTTGTGTCAAAGAGGGTTCGAAAGAAAAACTTAAACAATTATTATTATGCTAGCCACACAACCTTGTCTTGTGGACAAGTGGGGAAATAAATAAAAAATGCTCAAAGGAAATCTAAAATATAGCCCAATGATTTTGGGGGGTTGGCCTATCCAATCACTCTCTCAAGGTGTAGGCTATAATAACTTGCTGAAATTAAATACAAGAATGCAAAAAGGATACAAGAGAATGCAAGCATCAAGGGAACTTCCCGGGGGCTTGCTACAACGATAGAATAGAAGGGAGATAGAAGAGAGAATGTTACCTAACTATTGAGGAAGCCTTTGAGGTGTTTTATGGGTGGGTTTGAGCAGCATATCCCCTTGTTTCTGGTAAGAACCTGCAAAAACCAACAAGCAAATGCTTGCTGGAAATGTTGCAAAACACAACAAAGTCAAGAAAATGTTTTCTTTTTAACGCAAAAAATTTTCACATAAAATCTCCAAATGAAATGTAAAATTATTTGACCTATCTAAGATGGTTAGCTAATTGAAATATATGATGAAATGAAATAGAAATATAGTACTAAACAAACTAGGAGTTTATGTAGAGCTTGAGGGAAGACTCCTTCTTGAGGCTTTCCCAACAATCCCTTGAAATGAACCTACAAAACTTAAGACAAATAGGGAAGCATAGAATAGATAATGTGTATGGATAAGCTAACTACTTGAAATACTTCTAAGAAACTAGCTACCCAACACAAATAAATCAGCAAGACTACTCTTTGCTAATCTACCCTAATAAACTACTTCATTCAAGATCTATTCAACACAACCCAAATGAACTCAAATACCACAATATCACCTCATGTGAAGAATGCAACCAGAATACTCTTTGTGATCCAAAAATCCTCCAAAGTTTTATTAATCCAAAGTGAGAGTGATGCAACAACAAGTTGCTCGAAGACTCTCAAGAGCATATGAGTGCAATAGCAAGATGGCAAGAGCAAGAGAGTGGGGCGAAATTCCATTATAGTAACACTAGCTCAAAGAATGGTGATGAAATGAGAGGGAGAGGGATTTATTTATACCTTAAAAGGAAAAGTGAAGGCACTTTGATGGATGCCAATTTTTGCAAATCCAAGCAATAGAGGGAGTCTCTAGAAGAGGGGTGCAAATCAGGGTTTGGGGCATGGATAGATGAGGTGGAGTGAGTGAGTGGAGTGTGGGGACCATGTAGGGATGAGGTGGTAGGTTAGGAAGGGTGCATCACCTATGGGATGGGCCCACACATCAAATACAAGGGGTTTTCTAAGGTTTGGGTGTGAGGGGGTCGCAAATCCCCCTAGGGGGCGTGAGGAAATGAGTGAAGGAAAAGGTGAGGGGGTGTGTGAATGATATCAGGTGGGTTCAGTAGTCTAGGGATGACCCTCTTTTCTCTTTTACATCTTTACATTGACCCATTAACTCATTTTTTTTTAAATTACAATTTTGACTTAGCAATTAAAATTGTTGTTTTAACTAACTTTGACTCTGGGTAGACAAATGACTGGAAAAACTTGTCCGACTGAGCTGAAACTTGGTCCATGGGTGTAGGGGGTGCCTTTCCATTTTATCTGAGCACAAATACCCCTATCAAAAGCCCAATGACCTAGCTTTTACAATAATTGCTCAAAAACATCTAATTAATTAAATAATTAAAATCCCAACCTTAGGAAAATTAATTAAATTTAATTAATTAAAAAAAAACCTATCTAGACTCGACGAAATTCCGCGAAAATTTCTACAATGTCTAACATGGTCATTTACATCATTCCTAAACAATAGATACCAAAGGATGATACCATTAGAATGTCGTTCACCACTTTGGAGGAATTATTGCAAGTGTGAGGGAAAAACTCATGGGAAATCAACCAGGCTGAAAAGCCCAATTGACAACCTGAGGATAAAAAACCCTCGGTGAAAGGAAATCTCCCAATGCAAACATCCGAAGGTACCTGACCTAACTATTATCCATGCAGACCTATTACATTATTCACCCACGCAGGGGTGCGGAAATTCCATTTACAAAATTTTGTGTTGGAGGCATAAAATGCCCAGTAGAACCAAATTGTCTTCAACATACTTGCGTCTGATGATGCATATCTTCATGGCACATGGAATTGACCCCCTATTTGAATAGGTGGTCAACAAAACCCATATGTTCATGATGTCCCACCAACTTATTTAGGTGAGTTATATGTTTAACAATGAAATCCCCAATTTTCCATGGTAGGGGTATAAACTGTCTTTTCCTTTTGTCATGGAAGAGGTGGGCCCAATTTTTTTATTTCCTCCATACTTCTCCAACAAAGACTTTATCTCATGTATAAAATGGTAAAAGGAAAGGCTTCTCCTTACTAACAAATATTATAATTATAGTGAATTCATCAGACAACTCATAAATCTCTTTTCCAATGAGAAAGGAAGTTGCTTCTAAGGATAGCCTTGATGTGCTTTGTCCAAATATTAACCTTTGGAATTATGAGATGAAATTGTTGTGAACTAGGTAGAAATTGTATTGGGATTTATGTCTCTACAAAATTGAATACCATGCGTAAATTGGTTCTAACTTAAAATCCACATGTTTTGCTTGAGGAAAATCTTCAAAAACATGACCATAAGCAATGGAGAAAATGAGGTAAGAATTCATATAGAACTTGTGATTATTTTTTAGGTTATTCAGTTGGAAAGAAATTTCACTTGAGAAGAGATAACCCCAGTCGATGATAGTTTTTTCATGCAGGGCATAATGCATAGCATATATAACATTTCTTGTTACAAACATAGTAGATTCCAAACTGAGAATGTGAGAAAATATCCAAGCAAATTCTGTGTACGATTATTTTAGTGAATTCACATCGATTCTTGAACTACCAAGGTTACAGGTTGGATCTTCCAAATAGTTGCTCAACAGTTTGTTCCCTCCCTTGTGTTTCTTCATAAATTCATCATCTTCCTCGCTCTTGAATCGCATAGTTGGTGCAGGGAGTCGTAGCATTTTAGAAAATGTTGAAGGAGCTAGAGAAATAGGTTGATGACCTTGCATTTGAATTATTCTTTGTTCAAAGACAAATTTATCTGCGCACCATTGAACAATCTCTTTCGTATTAGTTACTTCTAGAACACATCCTTCCAATGTTATTCCTGAGGTCCAAATTAGGTTCGTCTTCTTCTCAACTGGAGGAAGAGACTTGTAGTACTTGTATGCCTTGTACCACTGAAAATATCGATCTTTATGACCCAGTGTGTTCAATGTATCTCCAAAAAACACTTCCTTCTTCTTACTTGACATATTTTCTTGTTTTTACAAAGGTTGTGTTACTGTCGATAAACATTTTTTATTTCATTAAACTCCATTATGTACTATCTTGGTAACTCAATCAATCATAGATCATGGTTTAAATTTCATTAGATGTCATGCGACTTCGATTTATTGCGACCCTTAATCGATGTATTATGCATTAATAATGGCATCATGCTTTTACTAGTGGTAGATGATGTGGAAGGGGTAATTAATATGATGGGAAATGGTGATGTGATGGTATGATGGACAGAAAGTTTTAAGTATGAAGGTGCAAAATGATGTATGGGAAATGCTAAGTGTATAACACAACAGTGCGGAGTTGAGGGGTTGCGGACCTAAATGCTTGTGAACACATCTTTGGGAAAGGGTGACAATACCCACATTGAGATTGTGAATATGGTTAAGTGTTGAGAGAGGTGCGAACTTGCGTACGTGCGGACCTACGAACAAGGAAAAGTGAGGGGGAGTAAGGAAGTCCGCTTTGAAATGATAAATAAGACTAACTATGAAAAGAAGTGTAAAGTGGAAATTGAATGCAGACTTGCGGACTTGAGGAGGTGGAAACTTGGGAAAGAATGAAGTGATGGTATGTAGCTTTGCATCTGCACTGCTTGAATTTGACTAAGTACCAAAATAAAATGAAAAAGGAAACAAATTAATGTGTTTTGGTAAGTGCAGAGTTGCGGATCTGGGTGATTAAAAAGAATATTTAACAGTTGTTATGCATATTCGCATCCGCATTTTCGAAAAACGACTAAGTATAAAATATGGAAGTGAAACAAAAGGTAGTCGGAGGTTAAAAATGAGAGAAATTCAATAACACAAATGCAGACTTACAGTGCTAATGGATTATAGACATGCGGATTTAAGATTCATGTTGGCCCTCTCTGCCTTATTAAAAAAAAATGACTAAGTTCTTGGAATTTTTGTTACGGGAAAAGACAAGTAAAGGAAATAAGCGAGAAGAAGTGTAAGAAAAACCCTAAGAGTACCTAAATAAATAAAAAACACTAAATTAACCAAAAACATTGATCAACACCTACATGATTTCAAGGCTTACGTAGGGTATGTATAATGGTTGGAGTCATCTAAAGAAATCTCCCCACTGGAACTCTTTCAAATTAAACGATATTAAATGAGATACCATAACACCTTATACATTCACAATCTATAGACCTTAACAAGAAATGTAGTTGATAAAAGAAAATCATAAGCCTCCCGAGGAAAGAAGTAGTGGGTGGCTCGACCTCTTCCCATATACCTCCTACTCTATCCATATTTGAACATAACACGCCAACAAAATATATAGCATGAATGATTAACCATGCTACCTACTAATAATCAAAGTTGGTAGATGCTTAGTAGATTTAGCTACTAACAATCAAAGTTGGTAGATGCTTAGTAGATTATTAGTATCCACTAAATTGGAAGATTCTGATAATAATAGGGAATGGTAAAGTCAAGCAATGAATATAGTTGTCTGCATAAAGAATGAAAATAGTGGTCCAAAGAATAAATATGGATAACCATGTTATCTATTTTTCAAATTTTAATTATTTTAAATAATTTTAATTTATTTTATATTGTTATGTTTTTTTTTTTTATTAAGAAGGGGATATACAGTGATGGAAGGCCTTAAAGCTCCTATCAAATTAAATTTTTATAGGTAGTTAGTTTTAAGGAACAAAAACAAAAATTGGCATGGATCAAGTCATGCACCTTTTGTAAACAAGGACTAGAAACAATAGATCATATTTTACACAGTGGTACATATGTTGGAAAGGTTTAGGTAGAGATGGATGATTTGACACATTGTAGAGGTAGATGGGAGGGGCAGACAATAGAGGAGTGTTTGAAGAACTGGTAAAAGAAAAAAGAACTAAAAACCTTCATATCTCTCCCTAGTATGGTATCTCGGGGAATTTGGCTAGCCAAAGATGCTAAAATATTTCAAGAAAGGTTGTTTCCATCCTTTCGGTGTGCGTCTTAAATTAGATCAATATTTGAAAGCATAAAAGTTCCCTCCAAGGCTATGAAAATTAGGATATTGGATCATCTTCCAATAGATAAGTTATGGCTTGGGGTTATTTCAATGATGCTAACAAAGAGAAATGATATTTTTGTGGCGTGGGAGGTACTTTATTCTTCAATTGTTCACATTATATAAATTTCAAAGAAGGTTTTTTGGTGGGGGAGGCAAGGACCAACAACTATGTAGTGTTGATGGCTCTGAAACTATGGATGAAATTGGCAGCAGATAAGGAGGATTTAGGAACCTGTTACTATAACTTATTATAGAATAGATTATATGAATAGAGATAATGTTTTAAAATATCTCCTATCACCATGTTTATAGAAGAGCTCAATTTAGTGGTAGATGTCTTGTCAAAAAAACGAATGCAAATGGTAGCCAAAATAGGTTTTCTAATGGAGTTTAGGAATGGAATCAGTGCACTTGGAAGTTCAATGACAATGAATGGGACATGAGTCAAGCTCAAAATTATCGATGGAAGGTTGTTCAAATTATGGGATAAATAATTATTTTTCATTTAAGTATCTTCTAGATATTATGTTGGAAAGACTAATTAGTACATGCATTGTTTATGTATGTTTGTGACATTAGGGGAAAACTTGTTTCTTTTTTAGGATGGTTCATAAACCTCGTTTTTTAGTAATGATAAACTATGTGTATTGGGAAGCTTTGGGTAAATTTAAGTAAGAGTGCTTGCATGCCTCGAATTTATATGAAGGTAGGTAGGAACAACAATGGCATTTTTTACGATTTTCTCGAATGTTGTTTACAAGCATATGCATAATGTACTTTTTTAATTTTATAGTAAGAAGTTACAACTTTTGTCCAAGGAAAAAAAGTTAAAATTTTAGAAATATTAATAAATTAGCTTAGATCCATATTAACCTTAGATCTATCAAGTGTCAAGAGGGATCAATTCCCTTAATATGAAAACCTTAAGTCTTTACTCCCTCAAAAACGTGTACACTTTGAGGGATTGATCCCTCTCTACTCTTGATAAATCCAAGGTTAAGATGGATATAAAATAGTGTTAGGAGAAACTTGACAAATCCAAGGTTAAGATGGATATAAAATAGTGTTAGGGGAAACACAGACTGTGTTTGACCATCGAGAATAAATTTTGAAATCTTTATCTTTAATTATTTAATTTGATGACAAAGAAAAAATATTTATGAGAGATCAAACACCTTCCCTCACACCCACACAAAGGACTCTACACCTACTAAAATGTAAACCTAAATTAGGAAAATACTCCATCCCCACCTTCTTTTCTTTTTCATATGTCTGTGTTAAAAAAATTAAATCTAAACGCTTGTCCTTGGAACAAATCCAAGGAATTAAGGTGCATTTACTCTCGTTTATAGATATAAGATCAATGTATGTTTTAAAATCATTACTTAAACCATTACATCATCACAAGGGTTTATCATTTATTATGGTGATAAGGAATTTTCTCTATCATACGTATGTTTGATTGCGACAAAAAGTGTGGTTATTTTTGTCCATATTTGTTAAATGACAATGGGTATCCCCATAGTCGTCTATCCATGAAACCCACAAGAAGGTTGGTGCTTTGTTCTTTCCTCTCTCATTAGTAGTTTGTGTCGAAGGTCGAAACTATCAAGATGAGTTAATTGTTGACTAGATATTGGTTCCATTTTTTATTTTTATTTTATTGAATTTCCCATGTTTAATCTTTGATTTTTATTTTATTGAATTTCCAATGTTCAACATAGGCACATGTATATAATTTTTTTTATTAAAATTAAATTAAATCAAAAACAATATTTTTTTAATCCTATTAGATTTCAACTTTGAAGTGTTATTTCCATAGTGATGACGTGCATTTATACTTTTCTTTTTTAATATCAGTACATTAACAATGATGCTTTGTTAATATGAGTGCCATGTCAAATTTCAATACACTAACATGCATAGCTCCTGGATATTCAACTTCAGCACTCTCGGACTTGGCATACCATGCCTCTCTTGGAAAAATTGTGGTAGTTACTCTTTAGGAAACGATAAAGCTCACCACTAATTGTGTTGACCAGAGCTATGGAGGAAGATTGCAAATGCAAAGAAACCTTGCGACATTCGCTGCCAAAATCGACCTAAATATTCACGACTGCAATTTCTTGGTGAAAATCAACATATAGTTGACATCTTGCTTTAAATTTTCCAAATTTTGAGTGCATTAATGAGATCTCTCATGATGATTTGGTGCCACTAGATATTTGTTGTCATAGTCCTGACTCTCTATTTGCAGTGTTAAGCTCACTCTCCCCAAACTGGTCTGGTAGAATCCCTACAACTCGAGCTAATACTTGGAGAAAGGCACCTACAAATAAGACGGTATTTTTTTTTTATATCTAGGTGAGGTAATGGCTCAAGAATAGGCTAGCTTATTTACTTTGTTCCTAGTGGAGAGGCTACAGGATATGGTACTCGATCTGGACAAGGCTATGAATCTTGATAACAGATAAGATTATCCTTTATTTGCTTCATCTAGGTAAGCGGGGTAACAAATTTTGAACTTTGTATGCAACTAAAGTACCGACTTAAATTGGCTACATATATTTCTTTGCATCTAATGGTGCTATAAGTCAATCAATTATCTTATTTGATTATGGATCCCACCACTATGCTTGACATCTTTGCCTCTTAGATCTACTTAGAGATTCAAATCCAATGCCTATCTATCCATAATAATCTACCCAACTAGTGAATGCCTTCACATGAGGGGTGTTCTAGTCGAGAAGAATGTCTTCCATCCAACAGTTTGAAATTCCTAGATGGTGTACTTGGCATCTCATCTTGCTTTGTATACTTAATATCATTGATTTAATAATTCCTATGGGCATAATGGTTGAAAGGATATGACCACTATGTTACAAAAAGGTGGCGATCCCATGCATTGATTCAATTGTCTTTAGTGCTCAAGGTTAGCCTCTAAATTACAACCAAGGTTGTCAAGAATCAACCTTTCTCTATCATCTTCATTGCTAAATATTGACCTGTATGTTACAACCAAAGAGCGATGCATCACCCCTTTTCTATCATTTCCATTGCTCAATATTGTTGGGTAAAAGGCTCATCAAGTTCTATGATCGATATTCTGGCACTATGTGACCTAATATATGCCTATGTTATGGAATTTGTTAGAACCGATTGTTTGTGTGATATCCAAGAGACAGTTGTTGAACCAAGATTCATGAGATAGCCTAAAGTTGAGACTCCATTTTCTTTATCCTAAACAAAGTCTAAATCAAAATATCCAATCATGTTGAGCCCATCCACCTTAGAATACTTGAGTCCAAAATTTTGAGTTCCCTTCAAGTATTTTAGAACTCTTTTTGCAATAGATCAATGAACTTCCGAAGGTTTTCGCATGAACCTAGAAATAATCCCAACAACAAATGAAATAGAAGTCTTGACGGTGGTAAGGTAGATAAGACTTCCCACAAGCTTTATGTACTTGGTTGCATCCTCAAATCCATTCCCCTCTTTTGACGTGGGCTTCAAATTCTATTATATTGGATTAGAGACAGAGTTACACTCAGCCATGCCAAACCTCTTCAACAATTCTCCAATGTAATTCTTTTGAGAGATGAATATGTACTTTGATTTTGAGTCACTTCAATTCCCAAATAGTAGTGAAGATGTCCCAAATCTATCATCTCAAATCCTTTCTTCAACTCTTTCTTTATGGATGCAATATAACTTTCATTGTTCCCTATTGTCAATATATCATCTACATACACTACAATATATACAACAATTTTCCAACTTTCTTGACAAAAAAAATTGCATAGTCAATATTAAAGTGCTTGAAATTCAATTTCAGAAGATGCTTAGTTAGATTTTCATATCAGGCTCATGGTACTTGTTTCGGGCCATAAAAGGGTTTAATGAGCTTGCATTTTTTTAATTCTTGTCCCTTCACAACAAAATCTTCAGGCTGAGACATGAAGACATCCTCTTTCAAGTTTCCATTCAAGAAAGCAGTCTTCACATTCATTTGATGAACTTTCCATCAATTATGTGTTGCCAAGGAAAATAGAGTACGAATGGTAGTCCATTTTTCTATGGGGGAAAAAGTATCCTCATAATCAATGTCTTCTTTCTGTGCAAATCCTTTTGCCATGAGCCTCGCTTTGTGATTGTGAAGTAAGTCATTTGATATGTACTTGTTTTTGAAGACCCAATTGCAACCAATTGGTTTGGTTCCGAATGGAGGGTCCACCAAATTCCACATTCAATTCTTCATGACAACAACATACTCCTTCTTTGTGGCTTCTTTCCACTCATCATGAGAAGTGGCTTCTCCAAAGGAAGTTGGTTCAAAGTTATTAGATAATTCAAATCACAATCATATGAAACATCCATATCATCTACATCACCTAAATCTAAATTATCTACATCACCTCCATCTTGTCTTGTAGATTTTATAGTTCCTATCTTTCCGACCTCATCGAGATGAACACCTTCCAGTGTCTTTATGATGTTTTCCTAGTAATCTTCATGGTATTAGCAAATGGTTAAAAAGTCAAGGGAATTTTGGTGAATCGATGGCCAAGATCATGGTTGTTTTGAGATCAACGGACTAGATTCATTATGGGTTGATTAAAAACTTATAAGTTTTTCATAGTTTTGCAAAAGGAAGAGAATCGATGGCCATGATTCATTTTCGAGGTTCGGAAAAGTAAAAGAATCGATGGCCGGGATTCATTTTCACAGATTGGTGAAGTTAAAGGATCGATGGTCAAGATTAATTCTCAACGGATAGGAAATGGGGTAGATCAACAGTCGAGATTCATCAGTAGAGTTCGGTGAATTTTGGCGAGTCAATGTTCAAGATCATTTTGAATAGGAGATTGATGGCCAAAATTCATCTGGGATTTGGTCGAAAATATCTAAGTGTTGGAGTTCACCAAGAGAGATCATCGATGGTCGATGGTCGAGTTTGCAATATTTGTAAAAGTATTTGGTTATGCCCAAGAGAATTTGTCAATCATCAATGGTCATATTGGTGAGATTGACGTAATGTTTCATTTTTCGAAGAAATTATTCGATCGTCAATGGCAATGATCATGAATCAACAAATTTAGCGAGGTGTTCAATTGTCCAAGAGAAGTTGTTGATCGTCGATGAAGGAAAGGGGATTATGATGTGTCTTGCCACATCAACATCCATGTGTCTTGCCATGTCAACATCCACATGTCATGTTGCATCAGCCAAAGTGTCATGTTAGTGTCCATGTGTCATGCAACATCAACCAAAGTGCCATGTCAACGTCCACATGCCATGCCACGTGAGCATCTATGTGTCATGCCACGTCATCCAAGAGATGGTCGATCGTCAATAATCGAGGTTTGGTGGAATTTGTAAACAAGTTGGTTGTCAAGGAAATTCATCAATTTCCAATCGTCGATGATCAGGGTTTGGCGAGATTTGGGATATGGGTACATGAAAATGTGCAAGAAGAGAAGCAAGACACCTATAGGATATAGGTGGGAAAACGGTTTAAACTTCCTCAGACCATAACTTTCAGCTCGGAGGTCAGTGTTGGGAAAAAGAGTACTCGTTGGAAAGGTCTTAACGAGGAGAAGACATCTATTGACCCAGAATTTCAAATTGGGAACTAAAATTTTCTCAAAAAGAAATAAAGTAATTTTGCAACAGTGAAAATAAAGCAATGAGTGAAAAATTGCAACTTGTGAATGTTGTAACTTTTCACTCAGAACTAAAAATGAGGCATGAGTATAGCCATTGGAGAGTTGTTTCAAAAAGAATGTGTCTAAAAAATTATATTTTGACTTGGTGCATTAAGTTCTTCATAAATTGAGATGAAGAATAAGTTGTAATCTAGTTAATTAAATGTTTTATAGTATGCATGTGCTAAAAATAATTATTACATGCACATTTCTTGCAGAATTAGAGGTACAGGAAAACAAATTTGGTTCTTATATGAGGACCAGAGCTATCAAAGATACCCATGGATATTACAGCCATGAGGAGGAGGTCAGAGATCTACATGTCAGCATGGGAAATGTTGAGACAGAGTCTAATGGAAGAAGAAGCAGGAATGAGCCTATAATTATGAGAAGCTTGCATAGAGAAGTGTGGACATATAGGGAAGATAATGAAAGGATTATGAAAGATTGGGAAAAGTCTAAATATTTTGCATAGGCAAGTTAACAAATATTCTAGCACCAAACAAGAAGCTAATTCTCGACAAGTGATAGAATCCATATCCCAAAGCAGAAGAGATGATCATGGGAATGATAGATAGTCAAGAAGCGGGAGAAGATGCCATCATTCTCCAAGGAAATACACTAGAAGAACTTGTGCAAGTTCAGGGCCAAGGAGTAGCCCCAAGTGTCTCTCATGTTAAGAGGTGGAGGAGAAGGCTTGAGGCAGACATCCTGCAAGGTGAACTCAACAAAATCAAGCCACCAACTTTCAATGGTGAGCATGAGAATGGAGAAGAGGTTTGAAGCTTGCCTGTTGGAAATGAAGAAAAAATTCTAGTTGCATGATTACCCATTAAGGGTAGAAACAATAATTGAAACCTACCACTTGCAAGGAAAGGAAACCATGTAGTGGGATTAGCTTAAGCAAGACAAGCACCTTGATGAGAAGAAGTTCTCATGGAGTTGGTTCCACTGGCATCTTCTATCGGGTGTTCCTTCCACTTAACCAAATATTCAAAATAGGTCTTCATCCTGGTCTTCTTGCCAACCCTTTGATCAATGATCTTCTCCATCTGTAGTTTTTCTGATACAGG
Source organism: Picea sitchensis (assembly GCA_010110895.2). Taxonomy (NCBI): domain Eukaryota; kingdom Viridiplantae; phylum Streptophyta; class Pinopsida; order Pinales; family Pinaceae; genus Picea; species Picea sitchensis. The sequence continues at coordinate 208,198 of SNQJ01S0000409.1, read as the reverse complement.
CATTTGCTTTTCCCATTGAATCTCTTTCTGATCTTTTGTTTCTCCTACTTCATCTCCCCAGTAAGGATACAGGTCTGATATGTTGAATATGGGCGATATGCCCACATCATCTAGTAGCTCAATCTCATAGGCATTTGCATCAAACTCCCTTAATATCTTACATGGTCCTATCTTCTTCATATTCAACTTGTTATATGTTCTCGTTGGAAACCTTTCTTTCTTAAGATGTGCCAGAACCTTATCTACTTCAAATTGAAGCTCTCTACGATGTTGATCAACTATGTGCTTGTACTCTTGGTTAGAGTTCTACAACTTCTCTATGATCTGGCTATGGAGCTTTTGCATTTCTGCAGCAAAATATTCTGCTCCAGCGCTTCTGATCTCACTCTGTTCCAAGTCTCTCAACTCAGCTACTCCTCTTGGTTGCATTCCATACAGTATTTGGAATGGGCTCTTTCCAGTGCTCCTATTTGGTGAGTCATTATATGCAAATTCTGCTTGTGGTAGAATCTGATCCCACTGATTATGATGCTCAACGACCAAACTCCTCAATAAGTTTCCCAAACTTATGTTCACCACCTCAGTCTATCCATTTGTCTGAGGGTGATAAGTTGAGCTAAAGGACAAATATGCCCCCAACTTCTTCCACAATGTTCTCCAGAAATGACCAACGAATTTGGTATCTCTGTTTGAGACAATACTTTTGGGTAATCCATGAAGTCGAACAACTTCCTTGAAAAATAAATTTGCAACATGTATTGCATCACTGGTCTTCTGGCATGGGATAAAGTGTGCCATCTTTGAAAATCTATCCACCACCACAAATATGGAATCAGATCCTCTTTGTGTCCTTGACAGTCCCAACATAAAATCCATGCTTATTGCATCTCAAGGCCTATATGGTATTGGAAATGGTTGATACAATCCAGTGTTCTGTCTTTTGCCTTTTGTATGTTGGCAGATTCTACATATGTTTACAAACTTTATCACTTTCGTTCTCATACCTGGCCATTAATATGCACTGCTCAACTATGCAAATGTTTTATCATGCCTGGAATTTCCATCCAATCCTCCACTATGCTTTTCCTTCAAAATTGTATCCCTCATTGAGCATTTTGGTATGCACGACTGATTTCCCTTAAACAACAATCCCTCTTGAATCATATACTATGTCCAATGGCTCCTATCTCTCAGCACAGGATTTGCACATGCTTCGTATGCTTCCTTGAAATCTGGATCATCACTGTACATTTCCTTAAGGTGTTCAAACCCTAAGTTCTTCACCTGAAACTCCTGCAAAATCAAACATCTCATGCTTAATGCATCAGCAACTTTGTTAGCATTTCCAGAAATATGTTTTATGACAAAAGTAAAATTCTGCATAAACTCAATCCACTTTGCATGGCTCTGATTCAATTTTTCTTGTCTGGTTATGAATTTTAAAGCCTGGTTATCGTTATACAAGACAAATTCCTTTGGAACAAGGTAGTGCCTCCATTTCTTCAAGGCTTGAATTATGGCATAAAATTATTTATCATATGTGGAGTACTTTCTCTTAGTCTCATTCAACTTCTCACTGAAATATGCAACTGGTTTATTATCCTGGCTCAAGACTGCTCCAATTGCAACTCCACTTGCATCACATCTCACTTGAAATGTCTTTCCAAATTTTGGTAAGACCAGAATTGGTTGTTCTGTTATCTTCTCCTTCAATATATTGAAGCTCCTCTCGACCTCCTTTGTCCATTTAAAAGACTTGTGCCTCTTCTTCATTGTATCCATCATTGGTGCACAAATTCCACTGAAATTTCTGATGAACTTCCTATAGAAACTTGCTAATCCATGGAAGCTTCTCACTTCAAACATACTCCTTGGGGACGACCATTATTTGATTGCTTTCACCTTCTCTGGATACATCTTCAATTCCTTTGAAGAGATCATAAAACCCAAGTAAATGAGTTATGTCTTCGTAAAAGAGGACTTCTTCATATTTATCAATAGCTTCTCCTACTATAGTCTCCTCATTACTAATGTCAGATGTCTCAAATGCTTCTCCTTAGTCTTGCTAAATACCATTATATCATCCATATACAACCACAAACTTGCCAATGAAATCTTTTAGCATTTCATTTATCAATCTTAAAAAAATACTTGGGGCATTTGTTAAGCCAAATGGCATAACAAGCCACTCATACAACCCTTCATTTGTCTTAAAGTTTGTTTTCCACTCATCACCTTCTCTCATCCTTATCTGGTGATATCCACTTTTCAAGTCTATCTTAGAAAAGAAATTTTCTCCACTTAAACAATCCATTAAGTCATCCATTCTTGGCAAAGGAAATCTATACCTGATGGTGATCTTGTTTATCGCTCTTGAGTCTATACACATTCTCCATCCTCCATCCTTATTTGGACTCAACATAGTTGGTATTGTGCATGGAATCAAGATTTCTCTGACCAAACCCTTGTCTAACAATTCATGGACTTGGTTCTTTACCTCCTCATTCTCTTAAGGTGTCAATCTCTATGTTTCTTTGTTTGGCAGACTTGCTCCTGGTATCAAATCAATATGATGTTTTATACTTCTGATGGGTGGCAATGAGTTAGGCAAATCATCCACTACTATGTCGACAAACTTCTCCAACAACTCTTGAACTTCTTCAGGAAAATCTTCCATCGAAGTACTTGTAAGGGCAACCCTGGGTTTGCTCACCGCAAAAAACTACATCTCCTATTCCTTCGTGACTTCTCTCAGGAGTTCCTTCCCACTCATGAGAAGTATGCTTGTGTTGGATTCCTCTTTTACTTTCTTCTCCTCTATTAGCGGCAACATGTGTGTCCTACCATTCTTCTCCAAGGTGTAAGTTTTTTTTCTCCCATCATGAATGATATTTCTATCAAACTGCCATGATCTTCCCAACAAAACATGACATACATCTATGGGAATCACATCACACATAATTTAATCTCTATATCCTCATATCTTAAATTCAACGAGGCATTGTTTAGTGACCATTACCTGGTGTCCTTTCCACAACCATGAGACTTTATACAGCTTCGAATGTGCAGTTGTCTCCATCTCCAATTTCTCCACCATCTCCATGGATACTAAATTATCAGTGCTCCCACTGTCAATTATCACCTTTCATACTCTGTCTTTAGTCTTGCAAGTTGTCCTGAATAGACTGTTCCTCTACATTGGATTTTCAATTTATGGCTTTGGTTTTAAGAGAACCTTCCTCAACATCAGGGATGTTCCATCCTCTACACCTTCTGCTTCAATATTCCTTTTTTGTGCTTCTGAAATGTGAGCTTCACCTCCTCCTTCTTTATTTTTCTCAGGACATTCCCAAGACATGTGTCCTCTCTTTCCAAAGGCATAACACCGTACTTCTCCTCCTCTACTTCTTCCTCTTCCTCTAGAAGAAATCCTTCCACCACTTTGTCTTCCTCGAGAACTTCCTCCTCTTTCTGAGTGACTGTGTGGTTTCTCAGTCTCACCTTTGGATTTATGTGTCTTATCATGGGCAAATCCCTTTCCTTTGCTTGGGATTTTGCCTCTGTTTCATTGACTCTGTTTCCTAGCCAACTTCTCCTCTGCCTTCAGAGCAATATGATAAGCATCCTCTATTGTCCTCACTGAAATCATGCTGATCTCATCCTGGATTTTATACCTCGGGCCATTTATATACCTGGAAACTTTTTCCTCATCCTTCTATCGCTGTCCAGTCCTAATATTCATCTTGTAGAACTCCTCTATGTACTCTTTCACTAGCATAAATTTCTGTCTCAGGTTCTGCAACTTCCTGAACAGATTTTTCTGATAATCTTTGGCCATGAATTTAGCCTTCAACTTGGCTACCACTCTATCCCAATTCTTTATCTTATGTTTTCTTTTGCTTCTCCTCTCAGCCTGTAGTTCATCCCACCACAATGTTGCATGTCCTTTCAACCTGGTGACAGCATGTCTCACCTTCTTCTCCTCATCGACATCTTCATAGTTGAAATATTTGTCCATGTATCTTATCCAATCCAACATCTCTTCAACATCCGAATTGCCTTCATACATTGGGATGTTTACCTTGGCTCGATCTCACAATTTAACAACTGCTCTCAGTAACCGTTCTTCGGCAACATTTTCCCCTGCAGCTTATTCAACTTCTATTTCTTCACTTTCTTCCTCACTGATGTCCCCAACATCAGGTGCCCTCCTCTACGCTGCCTCCATTGCCTCTAATCTTGCACGAAGCTCTCTCATTTCTCTTTCCACTACGTGATTGGCTAAAGGTGGCTCCACACGTCTCCTTGGTGGCATTGTGATGACTTTATCTCACACATAGAGTACAACTTCGAGCTCTCTTTCATTTCCTAAAAATAATTTCAGGCTTTGATACCACTTGATGGTATTAGACTATCTCCTTTGTCTCCTCTCTCATTTGCATGTTGTCTGCAAGAAAAAATTCAGCTCTGATAACACTTGATGCAGACCCCCTATTCTCCCTCAGGGATGCATGACCTACCGGTTAAGGATCTTCGATTCTCAGAGCCAAATCGGCTCCCTGAAACCTTAATGGTCTCACTTGTGATTAAACACAGGCCCTTTCAGTCTCTTGGTGCAGGTTCTATGATAACCACAACCTCTCCCTTCGCACTAGTGAACTATCGAGATTCAGAAGCTACCTCCTTCTTTCCTTAGCCCTTTCCCATATGTGACCTCGGGCTATGTCCTCATGCAAGCATGTGATTGCAAGGCGGTATAGAGTGGTTTGGGGCCAGACAACTTTTCTTCCCGCAATTCACTATCAGCTGCCATGTATCCCTTTTGCAATACCATGGTTTCAATTGTTGCCCACTCTAAGATTTTTAAAGTCCAAGCACTTTCTGTCCCCGTAATTCCAAGTGATCGATGATCTTGTGATCTCAGGCAGCACCACTTGACCGATAGTTGATATCTATCTCCTTTCCTTCCTTCTCTCCAGAGCACGCGTTCTCAGATTCTTGCGAACTATCAACACGTGTCCCTTTCAAATCAACGGTCATGATTTGCTTTGGAAATCCAGGCTTCGGAGTTTTCAACTCTCTACCTTCAATTTCTCCCAGAATTATTTCATCCGGAGTTCACGAACTATTGACATGTGTCTCCCATAGATCGACGTCTATGATTCGCTTCAGGTCTTCACCCGGAGTCCACGGATTTCTACCGCGTGGTCGTCTGAATCTAACGGCTACGATTTACTTAAGGTCCTCACCCGGATTCCATGAATTTTTGTCACGTGTCCTTCTGAATCGAACAACTATGATTCACTTCGGGTCTTTACCCAAAGTCCACGAATTTATGTCGTGTGTCATTATGAATCAGACGGCTACGATTGATTTCACCTTCCGGACTTCGAAAGTTTCAACTCTCAACTCTTGCTTCCTCCACAGGAATTCCACTTGAATTTGACGATATGTCGATGTGTGTCCCTCACAGATCGACGATTGTGGTTCACTTCAAATCTTCGGACTTTGGGAGTTTCAACTGTTGGTCTTCTCTTTCTCCTGGAGCACTTTCATCGAAAGACGACAATTTGTCGACGCGTGTCCTTCATAGATTGATGATGGTGGTTCACTTCGCCTCTTCGGGCTTCGGGAGTTTCAACTCTCAACTGAAATCCTCGAAGTGACTTTCCCCCGCAGTCTTAGATCTGTTGACACATAACCCCCTGGCGATCAACGACCAAGATCTGTTTCGGCTCTTCGGCGATTTTCCTCTCTCCTTGTCTACAAACTTTCGAAGTTGTAGATCTCGCGCCACCTGTCCCTCTAGATGATGGATGATCCCTAGCGTCTTCGGGGCTTCGGCAAATCCTCACTCCTATGTGCACACAAAGACTAAAATCTCGTCTACTTTGCCCAGATCCGATGATCCAGAATGATCCCACTCCCTCTTGAGTGGATCTTAGTCACTGACTCGTGAAACCTTCAGAACTTCGTTCCCCTTGAATATTTCTCCGCTGTCTCTCTTGAGATTTATCTCTCAAACCCTTTGACTCCTTAGAGGGTTACTTCAACACTTAGACGAATTTTGGATCTATGCACTCCTTGCAACAAATTCTTATGCAAGACTTAGCTTATTGCGGGCGACTATGCACGCCTTGCAGCAGTCCCTTTGCACTCCTTGCAAATGGAAAGTTTACGCTATCTCTCCTGAGCTTATGAATCGAAACAGACTATGTCACTCCTTGCAACAGATTCTCACGCAAGACTTAACTTCTTACGACGACTGTGCACACCTTGCAGCAATTTCTTTGCACTCCTTGCAAATGGAAGTTTCACGCTATCTCTCCTGAGATTCTGATTCGAAACTGACTCTGTCAAGACATTCCTTGCGGACTATATGCACACCTTGCATGAACTCAATGAAGAGAAAACAATCGAAACTTACTCAAACACTTCATAGTTTCATATACTCAACAACATAACTCATTCATTCATGGTGTTTCATATGAAACACCATGCAACACCATGCATTGGATCAATTTTCCTCTGTTATATTCATTCAAATGTAAATGGATACAACTATGATAAAACAACAACTAAAGACTCAACAACAACTAAATCACAACAATATCCTACTAATTTGCAACAACCTCATTCAGGCATACAAAACCTCTATTTATCCTAGAGGGCTCCTAAGGTTCCCTTCGACTACTCGTCTACTCAAGAAAAAAACTAACTGCTACTTAATTTTCGTTACATTAAAGTCTAGGAGTGAAACTCCCATATCACTCATGATCATTCAGCTCCCAAGCGTTTGACCTTCTTCAGTTTTTCAATCATTTCAAAAAAAATATTTGCATGAAACATCGGTGGTTAAGATTCTGAAATGATTCAAAGGCGCGCTAAGGCACTGAGTTGTCTCTCCATGTGTGCTTGTTGACGATGGTCCTGGATCACAAGTCATCATAAAGTTGACCCAACCATTCTATGGCACAAGAGGATAGGACATTTTGGAGAAAAAGGACTTTGAGCTATGCATAACAAAGGTATGGTTGAAGATTTTCTTGAATGTAATTTAGAAGTTGAGATTTTGCATATATGGAAAACAAAGTCAGGTGAGGTTCACATCTAGACGCTTCTTCTTTCAGTGCCTTCACTTGGTGGATCCCTGTATTATGTCTCATTCATAGATAGATTTTTCCAGGAAGATGTGGATATATTTCCTGAGGAAGAAATCAAAGGCTTTTCGAGAAA
>SNQJ01S0000409.1:162429-200912 GCA_010110895.2 Picea sitchensis | reverse complement strand
AAAGTTGACCCAACCATTCTATGGCACAAGAGGATAGGACATTTTGGAGAAAAAGGACTTTGAGCTATGCATAACAAAGCTATGGTTGAAGATTTTCTTGAATGTAATTTAGAAGTTGAGATTTTGCATATATGGAAAACAAACTCAGGTGAGGTTCACATCTAGACGCTTCTTCTTTCAGTGCCTTCACTTGGTGGATCCCTGTATTATGTCTCATTCATAGATAGATTTTTCCAGGAAGATGTGGATATATTTCCTGAGGAAGAAATCAAAGGCTTTTCGAGAAATTCAAAGAGTTTAAATCTCTTGTAGAAAACCAGACAGATAACAAGATTAAGGTGTTGAGAACTGACAACAATGATGAATTATCTGGAAAGGAATTTTACCAGTTCTTCAAGCATTTTGGCATAGCACGCCAAAATACCACACCATATACACCACAACAAAATGGAGTTGTTGAGAGAATGAACATAACATTAATGGACAAGGTGAAGAGAATGCTCAGTGGTGCCGAGCTCGCACAAGAATTATGGGCGGAGGCAGTCGACACTAAAAAATATATGTTGAAAATGTCTCCTTCGTCAGCGCTAGTCGACATGACTCCATATGAGGTATGGTTTGGTAAGAAGCCTTCAGTTTCACATCTCAAAGTATTTGGATGTGATGCATTTGTGCATGCTCCCAATTTAAAGAGAAGCAAGTTGTACAAGAAGGCAATCAAGTGTATTTTCATTGGATAAAAAGAAGGAGTGAAAGGATACAAGCTCTGGGATCCTGCATCAAGGAAAACAAAGTACAGTCAAGATGTGGTCTTCAGATAAGTCAGAAGTAAGTTTGAAACTAAAGAAATTGTTCAAATAAAGAATTATCCAAAGAAGGTGTGGTTTGAATTGAAGTGCAAAGAAGATGATTCGGATGAGTCAATTGAATCAGAAGTAGAGGTGGAACAACTGACCCAAGTTGTAAGAAGTTCAGAACGAGTAAGAAAACTAATCGAAAGGTATAGTTTACCTGACTCTCGTTCCACATTTGTGTTAACTACCACCGACGATGAGCACAAGTCAGTCGGGGAAGTAGTCGACTTGGTAGAGGGAAAACAATGGAAGGAAGGCATGGTCAAAGAGATGGAATCCCTGCACAAGAATGAGACACGGTACTTAGTCAAATTACCTAGTCGACGAAATGTTGTTGGTAGAAAATGGGTATTCAAGAAGAAAATGAAGGTAGCAGGTCAAGTCGAGAAATTCAAAGCTCTATTGGTAGCGAAAGGATATTCCCAAGTCGAAGGAGTCAACTTCCGTGAGATTTTTTCCCTTGTTGCAAAATTAACTTCCATTGGAGTACTAATGTCTCTGGTTGCAACATTTGATCTAGAAATAGAACAAATGGATTTAAAGACAATGTTCCTACATGGGCACTTGGAAGAAGAAATTTACATGAAACAACCTGAAGGATTTGTAGTAAAGGGAAAGAAAGAATTGGTGTGCAAATCGAAAATATCCTTATGGTCTAAAGCAATCACCAAGGATGTGGTACCAAAAGTTCGACACATACATCCTTACTTTTGGGTTTGTCATAAGCAAAGTTGATCACTACATATATTCCAAAGAAGAAGGTGGGTGTTTCATATATGTAGCATTGTATGTTGACGACATGTTGTTAATTGGAAACAACATGAATGCAATAAAGGAGGTGAAGAAGTTGCCATCCTCCAAGTTCGACATGAAAGATATTAGCGCAACAAAATTCATTATGGGAATGGATATCAAGAGAGATTGAGCAGCTAGAAAGCTCTAGTTGAATCAGAAGAAGTATATCGAAACAGTCTTGAAACATTTAAACATGAACGATTGAAAACCTATGAAGGTTCCAATTCTTTTGGGAGCAAGGGTAGTTGTTAAACAATGTCCAAAGACACGAGAGGAAATAGAGGACATGGCATATGTTCCCTATGCAAGTGTTGTTGGTACTCTAATGTATGCGATGGTTTGCACTCGACCAGACATTCCCCATGCAGTGGGAGTGTTGAGTAGATAAATGTCGCCGCGTGGGAAGGAGCACTGAACAATTATCAAGAGAGTATTCAGGTATTTGTGTGTCACAAAAGATTATGCTATATGCTACCAAGGAAACCCTTGAGGTGACAGTGAAGTAAATGTACATGGCTTTGTCAACGTCGATTGGGTTGGAGATATGGATTGATGAAGCTCGACCAGTGTATATGTGTTCAAGATGTTCGGTGGAGAAATCAGCTAGATGAGTAAGTGACAGACATTCTTAGCCTTGTCAACAACATAAGTTGAATACATGGCAGCCACTCATGGAGGTAAAGGAGCAATATGGATGTAAAGGCTCTATTCGGGAATCGGGTTTGAGCAGAAAGCTATGGAGATAAGTTGCGACATTCAAAGCACAATATTCGTGGCAAAGAGCCTAGCTTATCATTCTAAGACTAAGCACATTGATGTACAATATCATTTTGTGAGAGATATGGTGGAAAGCATCAAGGTGCTACTGGAGAAAGTAGAAACGTTGCAAAACATAGGAGACTCTTTGACCAAGTCTATGAGTGTTGTGAAGTTTGCTTGGTGCAGAGAGGCAATGGGAATTGTTGCCCTAGGTTTGTGAATGAGAGTTCATAGATCTCCCAGTTTCAACAAAGAAAACAACAAGTGGGAGAATGTTGGGTTGTTATATTCTTTGTAGTGAAATTCTAGTCGAGGTGGATTGACTGACAGTCGAAGTTCAAGGCGGTTCGACTAGGTAAAGTAGAATTTGAAGGTCAAGGTGGTTCGACCGAGTAAAGTCGAAGTCAAAGACATCAACAACAAGTTGAAGTTTGAGGTGGTTCGATCGGGCGAAGTCAAAGTCGAAGAGGTCAACCGACAAGAGGTCAACAGACGGGCATGTGGCAACCAACTGAAGACTGAATGAAGGCTGACTAGCAGTCAAGTCATAATCTGAATCAGTAGTCGACTATAACAGAATCCCTAGATTCACGATATTTGTAGCCAATGATCTGCCCAGATCTGTAACCATTTTTTGGTGCATTTTCTTTAGGGTTTTGCCTACTGCAAAGCCTATAAAGAAGGCGTGTTGTAAATATGAAAACATAAATAGATAATCACTAATCAATAATCGTATAGGTTGTTGGTCATGCAGATGTAAGTCAAATTGGATACATGTTTGTTCTTGTGTAAAGTAAGAAGGTACGATGTTGATTGTGTCTTAGGTGTGGACCAAGGTTAGGCATTTAACCTTTTATTCTAAATGAATAAGACAACAAGAGAGAAGAACTCTCAAGAAATGTTGGTTTTCCTGTTTGGGTTTCCATAGTAAAATCTGTGTGTACTGTGTGTTTTCTTTGTCATTTACTTTCTTGGTTAAATCTTTATTCCTCTCTTTTGCTAGGTTTAGTGTGGAAGTGTTCCCCATTTTCTAATAGTGATTTGATGTCATATCTGCCACATATCGTAGTATAATTGGCTGCCATGTGTCATGGTCTCATTGGTTGCCATGTGTCATGATCTCATTGGTTCCCATGTGTCATGGCCTCATTGGCTTAAATATGTCTTGGAATTAACTTAGGAAATTATATAAGGGAGAGGGAGATGGGACAATAGGGGAGTGAGATAGGAGAGTAGAGTAATAGTGGGTTGTCGAGTTCTCGGAGGTGAGGGGAGTGTGGAGAGATAAGGGGGTGTGAACCCATGGAGGTGGGGAGAAAGGAGAGATAAGGAGGGTAATCATAAGTGAGGGCATGGATAGGAGGTGAAGGTGAACTCGCAGAGGAGAGAGTGGAGTGGAGTATGAAGTTGTATAAGAGAGTAAGTAAAAATAAGAATCGAGAAAAGAGAAAAGAGATTATACGAGAGTTTAAGTATGGAATATAATAAGAATTCAAAAGAGTTTATGGAATGTAATAAGAATTCCAAAGAGTTTATAGAATGTAATAAGAGTTCCAAAGTATGGAATATAACAAGAATTCCAAAGAGTTTAAGAAGTAAAGAGGTATGGAATAAGTATGGAATAAGAGATACTTGACTTACAAGGAAAAAAGTTAAGCATGGAATATGGGAGAATAAGAGAATTTCCAAGAACATAAGTGTGGTTCCAATACAATGATTGTGGTTCCATGATTTCTTATTTCCAAAAAAAAATAGCTTCGTTGCACATGGAAGAAGCGCTATTTTGGGCAGTTAGACCAAAACCTGGATATCTTGAGCATACAAACTCAGATTTTGAATATGTAAGATGCGTGACGAAGCTGAGACTAAGGGATACATCATGAGCTTATGATTGTTCAATTTTTTTTTTCTTTTGATACCATTTTTTTTATCATTCTAAAAGCGGGAAATCAAGGTGACCAAATTTTTTATCAACAGTTTTCCAACTCACCCAAGTGGTTTAACTCTTCACATCACCACCTGCCCCATCTTGAGTTTGCAAAAAGGTGTGTCCTCTTCGTCACAACCCAGAACTACTCCATTTTGTGACCACTTCTGCAATCACCCAGTGCATTCACTTCTGCGATTATTGTTGCAATCAACCTCTTCAATCACTTTTGCGATCACTGTTGCGATCATGTCCGCGATCACTATTGCGATCATATATGTTATAACTTTTGTGATCATCCTTCTTGAAAAAACGCTCGGTTTACCCCATGAACTCTACACTTGGTCTTCATAAGGTGTGCACAAAATTCTAACACTTACTTCCATCACAAATCAAACCAACCAAGTGTGTGCCCAGATTATCTCTTGGAAAGGTCAATCCACCTTACCGAACCTTCACCAAATCTGTGTGTAGACTGAATTTGCAAAAATTGTGCCTCAACACCATTGTCACCACTTTAATAGTAGAGTATGCTTCAAGGTCTAATACAATCTATCGCTGAGATAGTGTTGAAAAAGTAGCCATTATGTTCACCAAAATCATCTCTAATACCATCTGTCACGTCCCACAAGATGCCTACTTGAATCTTATGATCCTGCACCTGTTGAGGGCATGTGGCACCATGATGATTCTCACTTGGTTACTTGGAAACACCAAGGATACTTTGTTTGGACTATGCCTCTTCACTTAGAGCATACCCATACTTCGTTCTAGGATACGGGTGAGTCCCACTCCTTCTCTTATGCAACTCTCATGTATACTTAGACAAATTGTTAATAGATTAACACTTAGTCATTTAAGCATACATCCATGAACATGTGAAATAAAGGGAATACTTACGAAACAAACAAGAGACACAAAAATATAGTCCGGGAAACACGAGACATGTCTAACACCTGACTAAGTCTTATTATTGCAAAATAGTTACAATATGAGCACTACCGGCTCGATTTACAACTTGGGTAGAGTGACACAACTCACCTCACCTCACCAAGACACTCATACACAGATTTGTCACACCAAGACTCGTTCATCACAACAACTTTTGCAACTCCTACGGTGTGCCCACCATAGACTCACCATCTCTTCTCTATCACAAGACTTCATACATGCTTGTGGTTCTATATCATAACATGCCTCACCTAGACCAGTAACAAGACTTCCCAAAACTCCAAAGTTGCCATGCCTGCTTCTAGACTCAATCCAAAGAAGCTCACCCCAAATCTATCCATAGAATCACCTCGAGGTAGCACCAATACTCCCATGTGGAGTAACTTGGCACCTTGAGGGAGCTCATTGATCCAGGTGGATATTGTTGGTCACCCACCTATTCCAACTAGCTCCTCGTGTCCATTTTTTGTTCAACACGTTCTTCTGTACTGCTTTGTAATTGTGATTTATACACTTTTGGGGTTGTCTTAACCCCACACATCCTCTAGGTGGATATGGGTGGCCTCTTTCCTAATCCAACTGGCTTATTTTGTATGTTTTCATGTCAGCACATCTTGTTGTACTTCTAGGGCCGTTTTGGGCCCTGAACGTTTTTTTTTTCTCGCCACAATCAAATTGTAGACGGAGTCAGAGTTTGATGGTGGAATGGGTATTTCTCTGAAATACCTTTCCAACGGGCTATCACGCGCATAAAATAGAGGTCGTATGAAAAATTTACGACCCTTCGAAGTTGAGTTACCAAATTACACCAACTTACCCATAGGGCCCACATGACTTTTGGCGTTTCATTTTCTACGGTTAGGTTTTTGGATGTTTAGGGTTTTGGCATTCATGAGTAATATCAAAAAGGCCTCTGGAGCCTCATTGTAATCCATTATGCTTAGATGGATGCGCGTAGCAGCCACATCTCTTCTTAGAGACAGCTACCACCATTCGAGCAAGTGTTTCAGTTCTCTAGTTTTACAGTTTCTGCCTATTTCATTATTTAATAGAAGATATTGTTCACTGCATATTTGTGTTATTCTTCATATCTCTGTGTTTATTGTATTCAATCTATTAATCAGTTCATTCTGCTCCTAAATCTGGATCAGTGGTATTAGAGCGGTCTGTTATTCATTTATTTTTCTTTGTACATGTCCCCGACAAGATTTGGGTACAAGAAGTTGGGACTCGAACCAATCGAGCCATTACAATATTGGTCGCGTCGAGCCCGACAAAAACCCATGGGGGACGAAAAGAAAGATGACGGATCAGGAGATCCTATTAAAATGTTGCTCGATGAAGCCCTCGCGCGACAAAGGAACGAAATGATGGACAACTTCGCGCAAATCCTTCGACGACTGCCCACAAGAGAAGCATCTTCATCAAGTGGCCATGCAACCCCCTTCAAGGTACAGGTAAATTTTGATATTCCATTATTTGAAGGACTGATAGATGCAGTTGTTGTAGATAAATGGTTGAATATTCTCGAAGGATATTTTTTGGTCCACATATTTTTCGATAGGGAAAAGATCACTTTTGCACTCCTCAAGGTCATTCCCCATGTTAAAGACTAGTGGGATACTTACTCTGAGCAAAGGGTCGTGGAGGAATCTAAAATGTTTGCGGTGGCCCCTACATGGGATTCCTTTCGGGATGCCATTAAAGAACAATACTACCCTGTTGGAAGCTACGAGTACCAGTACACTAGATGGACCACCCTACGTCAAGAAAGGGACCAAATAGTACCAGATTGCACCAATATTTTCCATACCCTATGCACCAAATTGGGAATCAAAGACTCTGAGAGTCATCTGGTGCTTAAATATCGTGGTTGTTTTCATAGATACATTCAAACAAAAATGGAGTTCCTGGACATCGCCTCATTGGGCACGACTTATAGATACGTTGTCAAGATCGAGTAGAAATTTAAGTAGAAACAACTAGAGTTTGGATCTGCAAACCCCTCACAGCCGAAGCAAGCCAAAGGTAGCCCCAACCCATAAAACGGGACCAAGTCAAGATGGTCGCCCTCAGGACAACCAGTCCAAGCCACAACACAAGAAGAGCAATGAGAAGATGAAGAAGGACACGAGAAAATGGTGTGAGTACCATAAAAGTCCTTGGCACAACACCGAAGAATGTCGCTCCAAGAAGTCCCTCGTGGTCGAGCTAAAGGCTTTCAATTCAGAGGCCGATTCTAATTCTGAGTCAAATCCTAAAGGAGGGAAGCGGATTATCAATGTTGAACCTAGTGCCACTATCGCTACCATCAAAGTCCGACCAAGCAAACCATAAGAACCATAGGAAGGGGAACGCCTCTTTCACTCGCAGATGTGGGTCAAGGGGGATCCGATTCATTTCATTGTTGACAACGATAGTCAAAAGAACCTTATTTCAGCAGAGATCGTCAAGCGGCTGGACCTGCCAATGACATCGCACTCGCATCCCTACACCATCGGATGGCTTCTCCAAGGAAAGGATCTATGTGTCAACCAATAGTGTCATCTTCCCTACGACATCAAGCCTTTCAGAGATGAGGTATTGTGTGATATTTCTCCCCTTGAAGTTTCTGATGTTCTTTTAGGACAACCATATTTGTGGAAGTGTCATGTTGTGTATTATTCTAGACCCCCCAAGTGTTATTATTACTTTGGGTGGACAATTGTACAAGATCCCACAGGTAGCGCCACCTACTGCTATTTATTTAATCTCTGTTAAGCAATGCAGTAAGGTCATTTCATAGACCGGGAAGTTCGTCTTCTTTCTTATCCATGCTCATAATAAGCAAAAGGTCAACACCACATCCATGGCCTCTACAAAACACCTCTCTTCGTAGTAGAAGCAAGTGAACGGGATCATGGAAGAGTACAAAGACATATTTGTCTCACCTACAGAGGTGCCGACACACTGCCAAGTCAAGCATCCAATTGATCTGACCCCTGACGCGCCTCTACCTAATGGACAAGTCTATCGATTCTCATTGATGGAGAATGACGAAATCATGCGTGAGATCCATGAGCTTCTTCAAAAGGGGAACATCATGCCTAGCTCTTGCCCTTGTGGAAGCTCTATTGTACTGGTGCAGAAGAAGGACGGGACTTGGAGACTCCGCATTGGTTACAGAGCATTAAACAAAATCACAGTCATGAACTGATACCTCATTCCCAGGATTGATGACCTTCTTTACCAACTCAAGGGGGCAAAGTTATTTAGCAATATTGACCTAAAGTCTGGATACCACTAGATTCCCATCAAACCAAGTAATGTATGGAAGACAACCTTCAAGTCTAAAGAAACTCTCTACGAATGGCTAGTCATTCCCTTTGGCTTAACAAATGCACCAGCCACTTTCATGAGATTGATGGATGGTATATTGAGACCCTTCACCAAATTCTTTGTGGTAGTATATTTGGATGACATCCTCATCTTCAGCAGAATGTGGGAGGAGAAAATGCGGCATATTTAGTAGGTTTCGAGCACTCTACAGTAGCACAATATTTATGCCAACTTGGAAAAATGCTCTTTTGGCATGAACAGGTCCAATACTTGGGCTACATTGTTGATGAGCATGGCGTAAATGTTGATCCATCTAAGATCCAAGTCATCTATGATTGGCCAACCCCGACCACGCTAACCGAGCTTCAGAGATTTTTTGGACTAGCCAACTTCTACCGACGGTTCATGTTGGGATTCTCTCATATTGCATGGGCCCTCAGCCAGGTGACCAAGGGTAGTGGAAGGGCCAAGTTCGAGTGGGGGAAGGAGCAACAACAAGAATTCGATGATCTGAAGCATCGATTGTGATCACCTCCAATACTCTCCTTGCCCGATCTGCAGCAGCCATTCGAGATTGAGACTGATGCATTTGACTATGTTGTGGGTGCAGTTCTCACTCGGCATGGGCATCCAGTGGCATACCATAGTGAGACACTCTTTGATATTGTCCTGAAATATCCCACCTATGACAAGGAAATGTATTCCATTGTACAAGACTGATGTTAATGGAAACATCACATTTTGGGGAAAGAGACGATCATACACACTGACACAAGCCTCTGTAGTTCATACAAACACAAGGGAAATTACAGAATGACTGCCTACAACAGTTCCAATCAGAAGTGGTCCACCTACCTGCAACAGTTCCATATCAACATCAAGTATAAGATAGGTATCTCCAATCGTGTCGTTGACTGCCTTAGTCGGCCTCATGTGGCTGCACTCACCACCAAAGTTCGGTCAAGCGAATTAGAAGAACCAGAGGAAGGGGAACGCCTCTTTCACTCGCAGATGTGGGTCAAGGGGGCTCTGATTCATTTAATTGTTGATAGCAATAGTCAAAAGAACCTGATTTTAGTAGAGGTCGGCAAGCGGCTGGACCTGCCAACGACACCGCACCCGCAGCCCTACACCATCGGCTAGCTTCGCCAAGGAAGAGATCTTTGTGTCAGCCAATAGTCTCGTCTGCCCTACTAAATCAAGCCTTTCAAAGATGAGGTATTGTGTGATATTGATCCCCTTGAATTTTGTGATGTTCTTTTAGGACAACCATATTTGTGGAAGCATCATGTTGTGTATGAGTCTAGACCCTGCAGTGTTATTTTTAATTTGGGTAGACAATTGTACAGGATCCCAGAGGTAGCGTCGCCTACTGTTATTTCTTTAATCTCTGCTAAGCAATACAGTAAGGTCATTTCACGGATCGGGAAGTTTGTCTTATTTGTGATTCGTGCTAACATAAAGAAAAAGGTTGACACCACATCTGTGGCCTCTACACAACACCTCTCTTTGCAGCAGAAGCAAGTGGATGGGATCATGGAAGAATACAAAGACATCTTCACCTCACCTACAGGGGTACCGACACACTGCCAAGTCAAGCATCCAATTGATCTGACCCCCGATGCACCTCTAGCTAATGGACCAGTCTATCGACGCTCGTTGATGGAGAATGACGAAAACAGGTGTCAGATACAAGAGCTTCTTCAAAAGGGGCACATCAGGCCCAACTCCTCCCCTTGCGGAAGCCCGATTGTACTGGTGCAGAATAAGGACGGGACTTGGTGACTCTACATTGATTACAGAGCCTTCAACAAAATCACAGTCAGGAACTGATACCCCATTCCCAGGATTGATGACCTTCTTGATCAACTCAAGGGGGAAAAGTTCTTCAGCAAGATTGACCTAGAGTCTGGCTACCACCAGGTTCCCATCGAACCAACTGATGTATGGAAGACAACCTTCAAGTCTAAAGAAGGTCTCTACAAATGGCTAGTCATGCCCTTTGGCTTAACAAATACACCAATCACTTTCATGAGGTTGATGGATGATGTATTGAGACCCTTCACCAACTCCTTTGTGATAGTATATTTGGATGACATCCTCATCTTCAACAGAATGTGGGAGGAGCACATGTGGCATATTCAACAGGTTTTGAGCACTTTGCAGCAGCACAAGCTTTATGCCAACCTGAAAAAATGCCCTTTTGGCATGAACAAGGTCCAATACTTGGGACACATTGTTGATGATCATCAGGTACATGTTGATCCAGATAAGATCCAAGTCATCTGTGACCGGCCAGCCCCGACCACACTGACCGAGCTTCGATGCTTTTGGGGACTAACCAACTTCTACCAACAGTTCGTGTTGGGATTCTCCTATATTGCATGGACCCTCAGCTAGGAGACCAAGGGAGGTGGAAGGGCCAATTTTGTGTGGGGGAAGGAGTAGCAATGAGAATTCGATGATCTAAAGCGTCACTTATGCTCATCTCCAGTACTCTCCTTGCTAAATCTGTAGCATCCATTCGAGATTGAGACTTATGCATCTGACTATGCTATGGGCGCAGTTCTCACCCAACACGAGCATCCGGTGGCATACCATAGTGAGACACTCTCTGATACTGTCCAGAAATACCCCACTTGTGACAAGGAAATGTATTCCATCGTACAAGCTTGTCATCAATGGAAACATTACATTATGGGGAAAGAGACGATCATACACATTGATCACAAGCCTCTACAATTCATACAGACACAGGGGAAATTAGAGAATGACTGCCATCAAAAGTGGTCCATCTACCTGTAGCAGTTCCATCTCAACATCAAGTATAAGACAGGTATCTCCAATCATGTCGTTGACTACCTTAATCGGCCTCTTATGGTTGCACTCACCACTGTGCTCCATTCCTGTGGACATGAAGTATCTGAGTGGCCCCAACTTTAGCAGCAAGATCCGGACTTCGCCACCACATATCAACTCTTGGCTACACGTGCAATTGTCACTGATTTTCACATTCAGGACGAACTCTTATGTCACCTGGGCCATCTCTATGTTTCTACAAGCGAGCGTGCAAAGCTGATTTGGGAAGCCCACTGTAGTCGGGTGCAAGGAGATTTTGGCATAGAGAAAATTATGGTTGTTCTTCAGAAACATTTTTATTGGCCAAAACTTCGACAGGACGTCAACAAATATATCAGATTTTGCACTACCTGTGCCATTGCCAAGCCCGCCATCAAGAAGCAAGGCTTACACCCCTCTTCCTATTCCTGAGAAGCCTTGGGAATCCATCTCAATGGACTACATGTCTAGTTTGTCGTCCACCAAGTAAGGAAATGACTGCGTGTTTGTGGTCGTTGATCGGTTTTTGAATATGTCCATCCTCACAACCTGTAAGAAGAATGTCACAGCGACAGATACTACCAAGCTCTTCTTTGAAGGAGTGTGGTTCCACTTTGGGATACCACAGACCATCATCTCCGACCGAGAGAGCAGGTTCCTCGACACGTTTTGGTCGAGTCTTTGGTCTCTGTTGGACACCAAGATCAAAAAATCCACTGCTTTCCACCCCCAAACCGATGGCCAAATAGAGCTCGTCGATCAGATGATTATGCACATCCTACGCATGTACAATTCTAAGCATCTATGTACATGGGACAACAGTCTGCCATATGTCCAACACAATTACAACAGGGCTCTCCATAGTTCCACCAGCCATAGCACATTTCAAGTGGGTCTGGGATTCGAACCCTTGGGACCCATTGATGTTGCACTTCCTCTTGCCACCACACAGACAGACTCTTCCCCTGATCAATCTGCGATCGACAAAACCACTAGATTCATTGAGCGGATTCAGCACATCCGCCAACAGGTCCAGGAGATTTTGTAGAAATCCAATGCTAAGTACAAGCATCGCCATGATAAACACAGGGTACACTAGTACATATTGTAAAAATTCCGACGTTCTATTTGCGGCGTTATGGACAAAATTGTCCATATTGTCGCAAAATAGAGGAAATTAAAAAAAAAAAATCATCTTGCCCGATAACGTCGATCTTGCCACATTGACGTCTCTCTTGCCACCTTGACGTCTCTCTTGCCACGTTGTCATCTCTCTTGCCACGTTTTCCACCTAGTTGTCTCTATTGCCACGTTTATGACATAAACATCTCTCTTGCCACGTTTGTGAAGATTGTTGTTGCAATTGCGACGTTGTGGAAACTAGGTTTTCCCCCTCCAACGACCACCTTAGTATGTTGACCAAGTCAAAATACTAACGGTCACTTAGGTTTATATAACGTCGGAATTGCAACGTGATAAAATCTATAAATATGTTGCATTTGATGAATGTTGTGACAAGTTTGCTATAATAACGACGCTTCAAAAAGGGTTTGCGGGTCTTCTCGGCGAACAAAAAACAGGTATTTGTTGCAGTATAAGTCTGTGGGGAAGAATGTCAGAAAACATTAGAGCTGGGAAAAGAAATAAAGAGGGTCAAAAGGGTGACGGTAAATGTTATTGAGTGAGTCTGTCCACCTCCAATTCCTTATCCCTAAGAGCCCCGTAATACATCTCGCCAATCCCCAACAAGTAGTCCTTGTCCGTCAACAACTGCTGGTAGTCGGCCCTCATCGTAGACACTCTCTCTCTAAGAGTATGAAATTCATCCATGGAAAATCCCCCATCTGAACTACCATGTGCCAATGATGCCCTCCATCAGTAATCTACCACCAATGCATGTGTCATCAATCATAAATATAGAAATGGACATACCTCCACCAGAAGCATGATGAATAACACAAGTGATGTAGGCACTTGTCCTCAATGTCACCCACGTATTGGATGTCGACCACCCTACAAATGACTGAAGGCCAATCTTTAGGAAGACCCAACAACTAGCTCATTTCCCGCACCACCTTTCGCACGAATGGAAAACCTCCACTGTCAACAAATAAAACACAATACATCACATTGGCTTCATGGAGCCAACAACACAATGGGACTTGAAAAACGAAAACCACAAGAAATTGCATCATCCACAAAGGATCTCAATGACTCAAAGCCAACCTATATATACTAAATCCCGCAACCATCTGAAGAGCCCACAACACAACTCATGTGTTACCAAGAATTTTCCCAAGGAATACAAATGCAAAGCCCTGCAAGGGAGCCACAACGATTGCCCAAACTCTTTCCATGTTTAAAACGTCTCTCTTGCCACCTTCATGACATCTCTCTTGCCATGTCCAAGATGTCGGTCTTGCCACGACCTAAACGTCAGTCTTACGACGTCTATATGGGGGTTGAACAATCGAATTCATGATGACACATGGCGCATTGAACGTCACAATATAGACGAACACTCTGTCGTYGAAAAAGCGACATCCTGTGAAAYGACGTTTGCGGGGGTCCGATATTTGTCATTCTTCTGACAATATAAAGTGGCAATTACGTCGAATGCGCCGTTGGAATTTGACCCAGATTCACTAGTGGTACCACACCAGTTTCAGGTTGGCGACAAAGTCTAGTTACATTTGGAGAAGGAGCATCTCACCGAGCCCCATCGGAAGCTTCGCCCACTTCGTTATGGGCCTTACACTATCACGAAGGTTGTGCGTAGCAATGCTTTTGAGCTCAACACTCCACCCTTCCTTGGTTTTCATCCAATATTCAATGTGGACCTCCTTCGGCCATATTTTCCACCACTATTGGACACCTCCAAGATCGCAAAAGAATTGACACCAACAAAGCTCAACCTTGATTGCATGGAACAAGCATCCACTGATCAGATAGTGGACACACGGGTCAAGGGAACTCGCCAATAGCGGATCCAGCTTTATCGGGTTGTTAAGGCAGGGCAACTCCTACACCAAGGCAAGTGGCTCACCCGAGGCCAAATCCAACAGAAGTTTCCTCGCCTGATGGGGGAACTCAATTCAATGGAGACTGCCACTTCCTAAGGGGGGAGGATTGATCCAGGTGGATATTGGTGGCCACCCACCTATTCCATCTGGCTCCTCATGTTCATTTTTTGTTCAGCACGTTCTTCTGTACTTCTTTGTAATTATGAGTTCTACACTTTTAGGGCTGTTTGAAGCACCCCACATCCTCCAGGTGGATACAGGTGACCTCTCGCCTAATCCAACTGGCTTATTTTGTATGTTTTCATGTCAGCACATCTTGATGTACTTCTAGGACCGTTTTGGGGCCCTGAACGTTGTTTTTTTGGCTCGCCACAGTCAAATTGTAGGCAGAGTCAAAGATTGATGGTGGAATGTGTAGTTCTCTGAAATACCTTTCCAACGGGCTATCACGTGCCTAAATGAAGGTCGTATGCAAAATTTACGACCCTTGGAGTTTGAGGTACCAAATTACACCAACTTACCCATAGGGCCCACATGACTTTTGGCGTCTCACCTTCTAGGGTTAGGCTTTTTTATGTCTAGGGTTTGGGCATTCATGAGTAATATTGAAAAAGGCCTCTGGAGCCTCATTGTAATCCATTCTACTCAAACGGATGCACGTAGTAGCCACATCTCTTCTCATAGATAGCTACCACCATTCGAGCAAGTGTTTTAGTTTTGCAGTTTTACAGTTTCAGCCTATTTCATTATTTAATAGAAGATATTTTTCAATGGATATTTGTCTTATTCTTAATATCTTTGTGTTTATTGTATTTAGTCTATTAATCAGTTCGTTTCGCTCCTAAATCTGGATCACTCGCCCCTCCTTGTCCAAATCTGTCTAAACATATTTGGTGTTGATCTCTCTCCCATTCCTTGTGTCTTCATGGTTATGCACCTTGTGCTCTTATATGGACTCCAAACGTCACATTCATGAACCATCATATCCTTTGGGTGTGTCGTGCCCCTTTGCGGACCAACGTGCTCAAACAACCTGACGTGTCCATGAACCCGTGTGCTCGTCAACCTTCATGTCCCTTGGGACCGACACACCCCAAACCTTAGTGCACTCCTCATGCTGATGTGCCCCAACCTCTTTTGTGTGCCCCATGCTTCGCCTCATGTTTGGGCAATCCCCTTGGCATGTTTGCGTGCCTAAGGCCCCCACTTGTCCAACTAGTGCGAATCATGGGTGTTGGAGCGACCTCAAATTTCATCTCCTTGAGGACTTGGGAAAGGGTGCCTATGCCCATCTAGCTGAGGACCTTACAAATTCCACCTATGATTCCAAGTTGTTCCTTAACCATAGAGTTATGCTTCAATTCCACCTAGGATTCCATGTTGTTCCTTAGCAATGGGGTTGTGTTCCACATTTTCCCATATTTCAAAAAGTAGAACCATTTTGTCCTCAACATTATTTGCTACTATTTTCCTAAGCCTAGATAACAATTCTTGAGTCGCCTTCACCTTGGCATATATTATGGTGTTTCTTTTAAATTGCCTTTGTGTGCTTTAATAGCAAGGGGTTGTGTAAACAATGGTTTAGGGTTTAACGCTCTTTCAATCTCAACAATTATTTTTTTTACGTGCATTTTCTTATTCTTTCTCTCTTAAAAAATGTATGAACATATTTTTTATGGCTTCATGCATCTCCATTGCACCGGAGCTTCCCAGGCCCTTAGCATCACACAAAATATGGTGTTCTTCTAAGAGCATCTTTCCTTTAATATTAACCTTAGACAATTGCATATATCCATCCACTTGTCATAACTTGCATGGTGCAAGGTAATAGAATTGTCTTCAAAGGTAGCAAACCCACATTACATTTCCTCCTTTGCAATCAATTCGTTGTTCTCAAGTTGTGAAATTGTCAAGGAAGGAAATTTGTTAGAATAATTATCAATTTCCATATCAGTCATATTTTCAATATATTCATCAATATGTCCTTTAGATGGCTTCCCAATGTCATCATTTGAGGACCCCTTACCCTTAGGGTTTATAGGAATGGCATGCTTTATTCCCCTCTTGAACTCATTAGTCTCCTTGCTACCATCCCCTTATCACAAGACTTGTTCATTTTCTTCTTTCCTCTACCTCCATCTAAAGAAGTAACACCTTTCCTAGCCAATTCAAGACATTTATAGCAAAATTTTCAATGGATCCTCCCCTCACACTAGCTCCAAATTTGACTCTTTGTTTTCCTTCAAGGTGCTACTCCATAATAGCTTCACATTTCTCTCTCTTCTAAAGGATATTCTTCTTTGATCATGTATTTGGACTAACTAGGGTGTGAGCATCATCGAGAGGGAATAATTCTTTGTCTTACTACAAAGTCTAGGGTAAAAAATGAGTGCTTTACCAACATGTTTATCTTCAATATTAATATCCTTGTTATCTCTTAATCCTTCTTCATGTGCGTCACATGTTGGGAAATCGGTGCTATAGTGGATGGCCATCATATGTGTTTCAAATACTTTGTTTTGGTCACACCTTAGAACAATATATGCCTCCTTCAGATCAAAGGAACTTAATCCTTGAGCATCGCAAATAAATGTAATATACTTCTAACAATGATTCCTATGAATTTGAAGGGCATGGATACATTTTTGCATTCTCCTTTTAATGAAATAAATCAGATCATTTAGCATTCCACCTAGACATTTCTATTGGGAAGATACATTCGCACGAAAATTTAGGATAATAACAAGGTTTTCCCTCAAAACCATACATCCTGATATAAGTAGAGTGAACATCATATAAATACTTGTCCTTCCATGCAAGTAAATTCTAGGTTTCCATTGTGAAACAATTAGGTTCCTTTCTCGTCAACATATGCTTGAGCCTTCCAAAAAAGCATCTTAAGTTCTATAAAAATGAAATGGGGCATCATGGCTCCAAAGAACATGATACCATATGTGTATTTACTCTATCTCATATCTTATATATTGGTATCAACCTTTCAAAGGCATTTCAAAATACCAAAGTAATAACTAGATAGGAAGCCATAAAAAATCTCTTGGTCCTTTTAAAATTGGTGAACTAGTGAGCAATTTTGTTTGAGATAACCTTACCCCAATCAAAGATCATGTTCTTATGCAAGCTATAGTGGATTCCATATGCAACATACCTTGGCACCTGTGCTATGGTTTGCTCCCACAATTAGTTGAGTGAAAAGCCATACCATTTCTTAATAGGGCTTTTCAAACTCACTAATGTTAACGTGATACAAATTAGAAATATTTTGTTTAGGTTGTGAAATCCACTTGCTTAGATTCAATACCAAAACCATCACATGTGCATCCGAGAAGGCATCAACCTCATATATCTTGTGGATATTTGTTGGCTCTGGAAGGCACATCATCCTTTTGAAAGTTAAGGGTGTTTGAGGAACTTATGTTTTTCATTCCTCTTTCAACTTTACCAATTGGTGTTTGGCATCAAAATTCTTAGCACACAATTTCACAACTTCTTTAACCTTTGCCATACATGTAATGATCACTAACCGTAAAACCCAAGCTTTGTTCTCCTTCTTCCCTTCCTCACACATTTCTAAACACCACTTATATGTGACAGTCAAGTGGAAATCCCTATTATCAAGAGCCAACAAGTTGACATTGTTTCCACAAAAGGGTTCACCTTTCCTTTTGTGGGCCATACTTCCAAATATGATTATTTGTGTGTCTAATACAATTCATGAGTACTTAGCCAAATGTTCTATGGTTTCTGAGTGATCTTTGACATAGGACAAATCATTAGATGTCACGGTATGCACACAAATTTGCCACAAAGTATTAAATTGTCATTTAGCTACCATAGTAAATCATTCATTGAAAAATATGTCATATCCTCATGTAGTGTAGTTGTTTATTCATCCAAGTATTATGTGAAATACAGGTGAAGGAGGTGGAATAAAGGAGCAAGTGGCTCAACATTTGCATGCTAAAAGCAATGCAGGAATGGAGAGTACAGGGGTGAGGAGTATGAAGCATAGGGTGGTGAGTGTGAAGTTTGGATGAAAACCCTAAAACCATTCATAGAGAACATAGCTAGAGAAAATCACATAAAACTTGCAAGAGATTTGATAGAGAAAGAGAGACAATAATGAGAGAAAGAATGAGAAAATCTATTAATCACAACATAACGATTGAGTAATACACACGATATATAATCCAATAGAAGCAATACGCCAATCTCATGGAATACATGCACCATAGAAGTGATCTAAAGAAGATATGGACACTAACTCATTGTAATGAGAGTCAACTACTAACTAGTTTTAGTTAACCGTTTAAGAGGAAACTATTTAACCGAGTGACAAGTGTGGAGACCAAGAATAGAATGTCCATGCAAAGGAAGTACACCCGCATGCCCTAAAATCTAGGAAATTGATGCATGAGTGGTCTTCCACTAGTCAATTGAGGTCAATTGAGCCTAAATTGAAGTCCTAACTGAAGTGATAGTGCACCCTATTTTATAGGAAGCGCCCTAAATTTTAGGAGCTCCCTATTTTGTAGGGGAATATTCTCAGCTAAAACTTAGGAAAAAGGTGAGTGAGTAAGTGTGTAATATCTCAAATACCCCCTGAACACTACTAGGGTCTAATGAAGAATGGGTCCCAACTACAAGGCCATGTTAGCTACCCATTTTACAATGAATCTACATGAATGAACACTGAAAAAGTGAGTAAAGAGGAACAACATCATGGGAAAACCCCCCCCTCGAAGTACAATGCATCAAAAATGAAGAAGAAAAGAAAGACAATTGTTAAGGAGTTGTGTCCTTCACTTTAAGAATACCTCGCATATGTGCAAGGTTATGCTCGATGAATATTTTGTTCAAGATGTAGATGTTTGTATGAAAATAATGAAGTCCTTTGGCAACATGTCTTGCTTTATACCTCTTGATCCTATGGACCCATCTGTACTTGACAAGCTTCATGTATGAAGGAAGCATAACCAGATCCTAAGTCTGGTTTTCGAGGAGATTCCCTTTAGCCTTTGCATAGGGCTGAGGGTGGGTTTGAAGAGTGAACCATGTAGCAATGCATGTGCACCATTGGTCCAGTAGATGTAAGTGAATGAGGAGGCTTCTCAAACTRGGATCTCGTCCTACTCTGATCTGGTGGATCTCCCACAAGGTCAACTACTCCTCGTAGGCTGGAATACACCCACTTGGGCATCTGTTGTGGCTCATCATCTGTATACCCAACATCTGTATGTCCATCACCTTCTGAATTTGATTCAAAAAATAGATCTAAAATAGTGTAGACATCATCTCGAATGAATGGAACAAAAAGATGTGCAAATACCTGTGTAGAATTCTCTTCAAACTGAGAGGCTTGATCTCCCGGTAGCTTTTTTGTTGGCATTGTCTTGTCAATCTCCTACATTCCTTCTTCACAATATTCCTTTATCCCAAATAGGACCTCCAATTTGGTTCATGCTTCATCTAGAGTTGAGAGTGATTCAACATGATATGGAATTTCAGGAGAAATAGACAAGCATATACACCCTAAATCCATATCTCGTCTATTAAGAAAATCATTTTTCTCTTCTAGAGAATCTGGTTCAGCCTATGCAACCACTTTCAATTGGTATAAGCCTTATAAATATCATCACCACTGTTAAAATTCAAATTCAATGCTTATGTTTATGTATAACTAACAATAGTATTACTTCAAATTTATTAAAAAAAATGTTCTTCCTTTTTATAAAATTGTTATAGTTAAATGATTTTTAAAATGTAGTTGTCTCATAAATAAGTAATAAGTTTCCTCACTTAGTATAGGGATTTTTTTCAAATTGAAATTGAGAAAATCTATATTATAAGAACTATAGTGAAGCAAAACAACAAGAGTACAAAATACAATTATTATGAGTTTGCAAGCAAAATAGGAAGCATTGACGTGCTGCAAAACAAAACTTGTAAAAGTCCATAGTTCATCTTAGAATTCCTCATAGGTATACAACTTAAAAAAATACACCTACAATTCTAATTGTTTTACTAAACATAATTATTTTACTAAACATAGAAACCAATGAAAGACATGACGATTGTTGGCTTCTTCTTGCCCAATGTTGGAAGGAAGGGAGTTTTGGTTTCCAATATCCATGTCTTCCCTCATTTAGTGAATCGTGTCTTCCTCGAGATTTGCTTGGATTGATCTTGTTGACATCCCATGGTTGGAAGATGCAGAGTGAGAATCTTTACTATGATTGATGAATGCATTCCTCAACATATTATATTTTTCCTCCAAGACATTGATGTTATGTTGTTGTTGAGCCAAAATATTCACAGTTATAACATTTTGTGAAGTGCATTGGTGTTCATTTTCTTGAAGCTTTGAGGTCATAAAAAAAGAGAGGTTTTGTTGCATCGTATGGACTCTTCATGCCTTTGAAGAACCCTTCCAAACTCTTAGGCTTCCATATAATTCATGAGTGCCACACATAGGATAGAACTTTGTTGTCATCCCCTAAGAGGGATATTTCGAGGCACAAATTGTTGCATAAAAGAAGTTACATAGAAGTATCTCATACTCCAATACATGAAGAGGCCTCCCCTGCTCCACAAGTCCCACAACAAAACTTCCAAAGTGCTAAGAGACCATAACTTTCTAAAATCATAATTGAGAATACCAGAGTGAGGAATGCCCAACATGACCAGAGGACCATACACCCAAGGGATAGAGCCCAGGGCACCAAGAGATAACAATTGGTCGAAAGTAAAACCTAGAAAATCAAGAGGGTATGTGCCAAATAAAATCCAAGGATGAAAAGGTCCCGAAGAAAATATAAATAACCAGAACAAAAGAACCACACAATGAGTGTGCTTAGATTCCAGGGGTGAAAAAGAAGAAGGAATAATTGCACATTGATCCCACTCATATTCCAGGATCCAAGACAAAGGAACAACTATACACTGAGACTGCCTTGAAACTATGACTAACAAACAATAATTCCATAAAACCATCTAGAGACTAAAAGAGGCTCTTTCCAAGTTATTTTTTGGCTGAATGGCCTTTCTCCATGTGAAGTTGCTAAGTTCTCTTGCACAATGATTCATTAGCCCACCTTGCCAGTGAAGACCCTCACCAAGGAATTCAAGAAGCAAACTAGAGTTAATTTCGACCATGTGAAAGGTGGGATATTTCTTTCAAAGCTAAGCTCCTCTATTGATATTTGTTGATGATGGATACGTGACAAATGGTGATTAATTGTGATGTTACATGTATTTGTATCCATAACCTAGAGGGGTTAAGGTATTGCATGGAAGTGCCACCACTCATTTTTCTGAAGTGCACCTATTTTAAGATTGACGGCCTTATTAGCTAGAGAATCAACTTGATAGTTGTATTCTCTTAAAACCTGGTAAAACCCGACCTTATGCAGACTAAAAACTTCTTTATAGATTCGAGCTATAATCAAAGCAAGATTACTATAGGACGAGGTTGATTTATATGCCATCAATTTGATAATTATGCTCGAGTCTCCTATGGCAATCAAGAACTTTGTATGATAGTTATAGTATAAGAAATTATTCAGTATTAAGAGTTATTAAGCTTATAAATAATATATGTACTTATATTTAAAAGTTTAATAATATATTAAAATTATTTTATTTATTTATTTATATTTTAAAAAATCCTATAAAGAATTCATACTTTTATGTGGAATAATATTTTTATCGAGCAACCCTAAAGTGCGTCACTCCCTCTCCACCCATTTGATCGACCTTTTTGGCCCACCGCAGTGGCTGGAGGAGGGCTTGAACCTCCTCTTGATTTTACTTCAATTGTTGTAGCATTTAAGCACTTACTGGATTCAACCAATTGCTTTGTTTCCTAGCCTACTCAGGAACATTTTGTCAAGAAACTTGATCAAGTAGCTTAAGTTTGACTTCCTCGAGTGTCGACGAGATGCAAAGCCCTAAATTTTGCTTAAGAGGTCTGGTAGGTCAATTCACTGGTCTCTAGTCGTCCCTATGCCAAGTGGAATCTTGGATTATGAAGAATTGGAAACCTCTAATCAGAGGGCGAGTTAATCACTTTTTTTTGTAGAAAAAGGTATTACTCCTCTCTTTTCAAGTTAAAGGAAGACACTGATTTTTTTTTAGAAGTGGTCCATACTTCAATGGTTCTAGGGGTATGTATCTTAATCGATGGACTCCTGACTTTGATCCAGAAATCGACATTCCTTTAGTCATTCTTGTTTGGATCCGCCTTCCACACCTTCCTCTTCATTCCTGGGGGCATGATGCTCTGAAGAGTATTGGTGATGTCATTAGTAAATACATTGATAAGGCAGAGCCAAAATCCCCAAAGTTCACTTGCACTAGGATTTGGACCAAGGTTGATCTAGAAAAAATAATCTTGGAGGCCATCAAACTAACTTTGGATGATTAGTTATTTATTCAATAGTTGGATTATGAACGATTACCTTTTAAATGCAAGTCTCGCCACGAATATGGCCATTTTGCTAAAAATTGCCCTAAGAAACGTCATGAAACCCAGGAGATCTCAATGCAAGAAGAAGTATGGAAACATGTAAAGAAAAAGACTTCGATACCAAAGGGTCTGCACAATTTTCAACAAAAAATGCAAAGAAAAATATAGCAAGTCCAACATCTAAAAACTGGGAGGCTCGTAAGGTAAACACCCAAATCACAAATCCCTCTGACAATGTTCCATCTTTTTTAGTAAATTAATTTGAAAGTCTAGGAACATATGTTATAGAACTCCTTGAGAAGCAAAATGTTGGGCTATCCTCTCAAGGTCCAATAATAGTTCAAGTGGCTCCGCCCCCTCTTGAAACCCCCCTGATGAGTATTTTTAGGAGGGGGAGATCATGAACAAGAAGACCCCATAGGAGAAAAAGAATCGATGAACCTGGAAACTCCAGCATGGGAAACAAAGATTGTCACTACAAGCAAAACCCATCATGTTGTTGAAGAAGGTGAAATACATGAAAAAAAACTCTCTAAAAAAGTAGGGAGAAGAACCAATAAAGACAAGTGAGATGAAGCAACAAATGCAGATAAAGCTTTGGGCACACTGCCATCAATCACCTTTGTTTGAGCAAACAAAAAAGGGGGGAAAGGTCAAGAAGCAACTACTCTACCAAATCCCTCATGAGGGGATCCTTTGCAAACTCAAAATTAAATGCAGATTTTATGTTGGAATTGCAGATGTATGGGAAGCAAAATAAAAGGAGAAGTGATTAAAGACCTAATAAAAATGGAAAAACCCTATGCTTTTCTTATCCAACTTATCCAAGAAAAAAAATCAAGTGAAGAAGAAGCCAATTCTATGGGGAAAATGTTATGGAAAAATAACAATAATATTGGAGTTGGATCAAGAGGGGGCATCCTGGGGAATTTTCTCTCTCTAGGACCCTACTCAATTAGAAATCTTATTTTCTTTTTCCTCGAAAATTTGGATTCTCAAAAAATTTAGACACATTGAATTAGGAAGTGACTTCCATCTCATCATTGTTTACTCTCTTATTATATGTCCTAAGAAAGTTGGGTTCTGGAACTATTTACAAATCATCAAAGAGGAATATAGTTTGGAAAACTGCATTATAGGTGGAGATTTCAATGCAACCCTTTCTAATGAAGAAAATAAAGAAGGCAATATAGTTCAAGATCGAATGGGTGAAAAAATGTCAGACATCATAAATAATTGGGATCTCAATGATATCAAGCTGACTAGTGGACAATACAAAAGGAGCAACAAAAGATATGAGTGTCCCATATTGCATCGAGACTGGATTGTTTCTTGATACATAGTCATCTTTTCCTTCAAGGATTTATTATTTCCTCTAAGATAATATCTTTTGCAATCTCATATCATAAGCCAATTACTCTCTTATTAGACAACTCAGAGAATTATGGTCCTCTCCCCTTCAGGTTTAATCTTATATGACTCTGAAACGAAGAAGTTTTCAAATTAGTTGAGGATTCTCGAAAAACTCCCATCACTAGCTCCCCCTCATGTGTGTGGGAATCTAAGTTAAAGAGTGTCAAAATAAGAAAAAAAATTGGGCTAAGTGCTCTTATATATCACCTATTAAAGAGTGTCGGGAGTTACATCATCAATTGGAAAATATCCAAAATCAATTAGAAGAAGAAGAAGTAATTGCAAAAATTTTGATGCGGAAAAGAGAAACCAACCAAAAAATTAATAAGGTATTCATAAAGGAGGAGGGATGATGACGTTTAAAATCCAGAAGCTTATGACTTAGATCATGGGACAAAAACATAGTTTTCTTTCACAGTCAGGCTAAATCTCACAGGCAACACAACAATGTCAAAAGCATTAATCAAGAAAACAAGAAAAAAATTGAGAACTTCAAATAGATTAAAGAGGCAACTAGATGCCACTTTGAGGTCTTATATTCAGATGAAATTCACCCAAATTTGTCCTCCATTTAAATAATGTTGGAAAACATTCCCTCTGTGATCACAGAAGAAGAAAATAAAGCCCTGCTTCGGGATATTGATGAAGAAGAAATAAAAAATTCAATATGGAGTCTAGGGAAATACAAGGCCCCAGGCCCTGATGGCTTTTCTACTCACTTTTATAGGATCTTCTGGAACATAGTAAAAACATATCTCAAAAGGATGCTCAACTATTCCCTGTGAAAGAAAAAAGTTGGAGGAGGTGCTAATTCCACCTTTCTTTCCCTCATACAAATCCATCCACTTTCTCCAGGTTCCACCCCATTTCTCTTTGTAATTTTGCTTATAATATTCTAACAAAAATTGTTGCAAACAAGTCGAAACAAGTCATTGGTAGGATAATATTAAACAATTAGGGTGGATTCATCCAAAAGAGGCAGGTTGCTGACAACATAATCCTGGCACAAGAAGCAATTCACTCTAGCAAATCAAGAAAAGAAAAAGGTATGATCATTAAAATGGATATGGCTAACGCTTTTGACGCAGTTCGACACTTTTTTCTCTTTGAAGTAATGAGGAAATTGGGATTCATTAAAGACTTTATAAACTAGGTCCAAGCTTCCATCAGTTCCTCTTGTATCACTCCCCTTATTAATGGTCACCCTTCTTATTTATTCAAATCAAAGAGAGGTTTAAGACAAGGTTGCTCACTTTCCCCTCTTTTATATATCACAATGGCAAAGTCTTTGAGCAAAAAATTAGAACGGGAAAGAACTAATGGTTCAATTCAGGGTCTCAGCTTCACAAGGGGGGTCAAAGAAATTAACCACTCCTAATTTGTAAGTGATACTTTACTTATTGGAGTTGCCTCTACAATAATAGCAAGAAGGTTTAAAAATTTTCTAGACTATTTTCTAAATGCCTCGAGAACCAAAGTTAACAATTCAAAGAGTCTTATTTATGGTTGGAATGTCTCAAATGAATAGTTGCAAAGAAACTCTAGAATTATGGGATTCTCGAATGTGGAGAACTAGACTCACTTCAAATACTTGGAGATGCCCATTTCTCTTCAAAATCAGCCCTCCCTATTTTGGCAAGAAATATTGGACAAGATGAATAAGAGAATTCAACAATTGGGGGGGGGAGGGGGATATGGCT
Organism: Picea sitchensis; assembly: GCA_010110895.2. Taxonomy (NCBI): domain Eukaryota; kingdom Viridiplantae; phylum Streptophyta; class Pinopsida; order Pinales; family Pinaceae; genus Picea; species Picea sitchensis. Next base: position 174,849 of record SNQJ01S0000409.1, on the reverse strand, counting down.
CAATCTTGATGGGAAAATCACTCTTATAAATTTATTTCTTTCTTCTCTTCCTTCGTTTCAATGTTCTGCCCTTCTAGCCCCTAAATTCATTATGAATCAGATGGCTTCAAAAATCAAGTTATTTTTGTGGGAGGGTGGAAAAATTGAGACTAAAAAATTTCATTTGAGAAAATGGTCCATTATCAGATCTCCTAAAGGCAAAGAAGGCCTTTTCATAAAAGACATTGCTATTATGAATGCAACGTTGGGAGCAAAGATAATATGGAGGCTAATTACAAGAACAATGGATTGCGATGGAAAGGAGTTCTTGAAAAAAATATTTTGTCGGAATGAGGAAAATATGCCTGGATAGAACGTTGATGGACTCAAAGGGATCAACATTATGGAAATTATTAAAATCGACCATGTTTATCATTTAATCCAAGATGACATGGACTCCAAGCAATGGAAAATTAATCAATGTGTGGACTGACAATATCATGGGAAAGCCACCTCTTGGGACCCATGATGAAATTTACTCAATCAAATAATGGCTTTCTCTCCAAGGTTGCTCCAAGCTTGCATATATTTATTTGAATGGACATAACAAGATATTTGGCAAGGATGGAGAAAATTTCACTTCCCAAAAAATCTTGAAGAGGCAACATACTTTTTGCATACTCTTTTAGTTGGATGTGCTCCTCTAAATCTATCCTCTCCCGATGACCAAGGTTGGGGAAGCAAAGGATATACAGTAAGGGAAGGATACCAATAATTAGTCATGGATCTCCCAATCCCCCCCAAAGCTGAGATTTGGAGCAAAATCTAGGCGAGAGATTATCTCCCAAAAGTGAGTGTCTTTTGTTGGGTAATGGTTCATAAGAAACTCTTGACCAATGACAATATTCAAAAAAGAGGTATTCAAGGACCATCAAGATGTACATTATGTTGTCAACATAGTGGAACAATTAATCATCTTTTTCTAGAATGTAAATTTTAGGCACAAGTATGGAATCTCACTCTTAAGGATCTTATAGAGCGTACCTCTCTCCCTCAATCCTGGCATGATATATTTCTAAAATGTCACAAGAACTATTCAAGGAATTTTAAAAGAGTGTGGATTGCTATCCCTATTTGGCTTGCTAGAAACGAAGCCATATTTCAACAACAAACCTTTCCCTGCTTAGAGTCTCCAATATGGCTTGTAGTATGGTAGCATAAACTATTTCAGTGACAAGAACAAAGGCTCAACTTTAGAAAATTTAGATACATAAGAGTGATCCTGGCTCTCTAAAATTCTCCATTTCAAACTTGTCTCTTAACCTAATGTCACCTCTCCCTCTAAGGTAAAGGATTGGTGATTAAGATTAAGTAAAGAAGAGTTTCTTCTTTGGAAACAAAAAATGGGACGTCAAATGCTCTTTTTTTACGGAGCTTCAAAAAGAAATCCATGGGTAGTAGGAGTATGGGGGTTTCTTCATGGCCCCGATGGATAAGATAAGTTCTCTTTCTCTTGGGGGTTGAGGTAGACTTAAAATACCATGTTGAATCCCTATCTCTTTTCATGGGACTTCATTTAGCTAGCCATGAACGAATCAAGTCCTTGGTAGTTATGGGAGATTTAGAGATAGTTATCAAATCTATCAGGGAACATCAAAGAAAATCACTGGAAAAGAGCGATGCAAAAAAATTACGTCTTCTTCGAGAGTTGGGAAAATTTGATGACATAGAAATTTTTCACATTTTAAGAGGTAACAATGAGAGAGCAGATGAATTGGAAAAGAATGCCACTCACTTAAGGCTAGGGATTGTGTCTTCTAGTTTCGGTGAAAGCTTGGTTTATCTCCCCTAATCAATTCTCATATGCTTGAGCTCCCTTTAGTCCAAACACTCGTACTCCCATAATGAAGCAAAGTATGAGGAAATTCAAATCACACTCTAGATTATGGTTGCTCATGTTGAGGAGCTAGTGAATTTGAGACAGGAAAACTAGGTGGTGAAGCATTGTCTTACAGGTCTAATTCCACATAACTCTATAGGTTCCAACTTTGCAATAGTGTTGAACTCAATGCAACAAGTCCCAACGAACCTAAACCAGGATACCAACAATCTGAGACCAATGAATTTATACTTATAATTGCAGTTTTCCATAACCTCTTATGTATTGCAAATTTCATTTTGTGCAAGGCACTTTTGTAAGGCAATATACCTCCAAGTTCCTTAGGTTTATTAAGGTTCTTCAGGTTGTCCCTTCCCTCTCTTGAAAGGGAAACATTATAATTTTGAATTTTTGCCAGCAAGATCTAGATAAACTTTTGTAATCTTTTGCTACCTTGCTTTGCAAGAATCCTTTATATAATACTCAATTACCCGTTACTGCAAAAAAAATAAAAAATTTCAATCTAATATTTCAATAATACATTTTAATATCATACATTGACATACTTAGCACCATCAAAATAATTGTTGATTTTGTTAGCTATATGAATTATTATTTTTTTTAATAAAATATTTATTATTATTAAAAATAGAATAAATTATTTGTTATTATTAAAAATAGACTTACATTTCACTTAAACATAAGAAGGATGTTTTTTTGGTCAAAATCATCGAAATCATTATACATAATTTTATTTAAACAAGTTGTCTTAACTTTAATTAATTACAAGATAATATACAATAATAAAAAACTATTTCTTAAGGTGGCAAAACTTATAATAACTTAGTTGTCAATTGGTAGTGGGATAATTATCACTAGTTACTATATGTGAATGTGGGCCAACTCATTCTTGTTTTTCAAGGAAAACCACATCACCTGAAATGATTCACTAGTGGTCTGTAAAGGGTCAAACTTCCACTTCTCCCAGTGATAATTATCATTGGCTACTATATGTGAATGTGGGCTGACTAATCATTGATATTCAAGGAAAACCACATCACTTGAAATGATCCACTAGTGGTCTGTAAAGGGTCAAACTTCCACTCATGGCAAAGGCATCTGAGACTTGGGTTATTAACTTGTTTCTCTATATATGAAGAAGATGAAATCTTAGCCAATTAAAAACATTTTTTGGTCTTACTCCAATAGGTTTCAACTTAAGATAATATATGTAAAAAAACCAATATCCTTTGTGCTCATACTTGAGGCTAACTTTAATGAAATTGCATGCTTTCTAATAACATCTCACCTCAATCTTGATGGGAAAATCACTCTTATAAATTTAGTTCTTTCTTCTCTTCCTTTGTTTCAATGTTCTGCCCTTCTAGCCCCTAAATTCATTCTGGATCAGATGGTTTCAAAAATCAAGTTATTTTTGTGGGAGGGTGGAAAAATTGAGACTAAAAAATTTCATTTGAAAAAATGGCCCATTATTAGATCTCCTAAATACAGAGGAGGCTTTTTCATAAAAAACATTCCTATTATGAATGCAATGTTGGGAACAAAGATAATATGGAGGCTAATTACAAGAACAATGGATTGCGATGGAAAGGAGTTCTTGAAAAAAATATTTTGTCGGAATGAGGAAAATATGAATGGATAGAACATTGATGGACTCAAAGGGATCAACACTGTGGAAATGATTAAAATCGACCATGTTTATCATTTAATCCAAGATGACATGGACTCCGAGGAATGGAAAATTAATCAATGTGTGGACTGACAATATCATGGGAAAGCCACCTCTTGGGACCCATGATGAAATTTCCTCAATAAGTAATGGCTTTCTCTCCAAGCTTGCTCTAAGCTTGCATATATTTATTTGAATGGACATAACAAGATATTTGGCAAGGATGGAGAAAATTTCACTTCCCAGAAAATCTTGAAGAGGCAGCATACTTTTTGCATACTCATTTAGTTGGATGTGCTCCTCTTAATCTATCTTCTCCTGGTGACCAAGGTTGGGGAAGCAAAGGATATACAGTAAGAGAAGGATACCAATAATTAGTCATGGATCTCCCAATCTCCCCCAAAGTTGATATTTGGAGCAAAATCTAGGCGGGAGATTATCTCCCAAAAGTGAATGTCTTATGCTGGGTAATGGTTCATAAGAAACTCTTGACCAATGGAAATATTCAAAAAAGAGGTATTCAAGGACCATCAAGATGTACATTATGTTGTCAAAAGAGTGGAACAATTAATCATATTTTTCTAGAATGTAAATTTTAGGCACAAGTATGGAATCTCACTCTTAAGGATCTTATAGAGCGTACCTATCTCCCTCAATCCTGGCATGATATATTTCTAAAATGGCACAAGAACTATTCAAGGACTTTTAAAAGAGTATGGATTGCTATCCCTAAATTAATTTGCTGGGAAATTTGGCTTGCTAGAAACGAAGCCATATTTCAACAACAAACCTTTCCCTGCTTAGAGTCTCCAATATGGCTTGTAGTCTGGTGGCATAAACTATTTCAGTGACAAGATCAAAGGCTCAACTTTAGAAAATTTAGATACATAAGAGTGATCATGGCTCTCTAAAATTCTCCATTTCAGACTTGTCTCTCAACCTAAGGTCACCTCTCCCTCTAAAGTAAAAGATTGGTGATTAGGATTAAGTAAAGAAGAGTTTCTTCTTTGGAAACAAAAAATGGGATGCCAAATGCTCTTTTTTTACCGAGCTTCAAAAAGAAATCCAGTGGCGGTAGGAGTAGGGGGGTTTCTTCATGGCCCCGATGGATAAGAGAAGTTCTCTTTCTCTTGGTGATTGAGGCAGACTTCAAATACCATGTTGAATCCCTAACTCTTTTCATGGGACTTCATTTAGCTAGCTAGGAACGAATCAAGTCCTTGGTAGTCATAGGAGATTTAGAGATAGTTATCAAATCTATCAAGGAACATCAAAGAAAATCACTGGAAAAGAGCGATGCAAAACATTTACGTCTTCTTCAAGAGTTGGGAAAATTTGATGACATAGAAATTTTTCACATTTTAAGAGGTAACAATGAGAGAGCAGATGGATTGGCAAAGAATGCCACTCACTTAAGGCCAGGGATTGTGTCTTCTAGTTTCGGTGAAAGTTTGGTTTATCTCCCCTAATCAATGCTCATATGCTTGAGCTCCCTTTAGTCCAACCCCTCGTACTCCCATAATGAAGCAAAGTATGAGGAAATTCAAATCACACTCTAGATTATGGTTGCTCATGGAGAGGAGCTAGTGAATTTGAGACGGGAAAACTAGGTGGTGAAGCATTGCCTTGTAGGTCAAATTCCACATAACTCTATAGGTTCCAACTTTGCAATAGTGTTGAACTCAATGCAACAAGTCCCAATGAACCTAAATCAGGATATCAACGATCTGAGACCGGTGAATTTATACTTATAATTGCAGTTTTCCATAAGCTCTTATGTATTGCAAATTTCATTTTGTGCAAGGCACTTTTGTAAGGCAATATACCTCCAAGTTCCTTAGGTTTATTAAGGTTCTTCATGTTGTCCCTTCCCTCTCTTGGAAGGCAGACATTATAATTTTGAATTTTTGCCAGCAAGATCTAGATAAACTTTGTAATCTTTTGCTACCTTGCTTTGCAACAATCCTTTATATAATACTCAATTACCCGTTACTGTAAAAAAAATATTTTTTATCGATCTAATATTTCAATTATATTTAAAATAAAAAAGTACTTTGTAACATTTTAATATCATACATCAACATACTTAGCACCATCAAAATAATTGTTGATTTTGTTAGCTATATGAATTATTAATTTTTTTAATAAATTATTCCTTATTATTAAAAATAGAATAAATTATTTGTTATTATTAAAAATAGACTTACATTTCACTTAAACATAAGAAGGATGTTTTTTTGGTCAAAATCATCGAAATCATTATACATAATTTTATTTTTTTAAAACAAGTTGTTTTAACTTTAATTAATTACAAGATAATATACAATAATAAAAAACTATTTCTTAAGGTGGCAAAACTTATAATAACTTAGTTGTCAATTGGTGGTGGGATAATTATCACTAGTTACTACATGTGAATGTGGGCCAACTCGTTCTTGTTTTTCAAGGAAAACCACATCACCTGAAATGATTCACTGGTGGTCTGTAAAGGGTCAAACTTCCACTTCTCCCGGGGATAATTATCATTGGCTACTTTATGTGAATGTGGCCCGACTCATCATTGTTATTCAAGGAAAACCCAATCACCTGAAATGATCCACTAGTGGTCTGTAAAGGGTCAAACTTCCACTCATGGCAAAGGCATCTGAGACTTGGGCTATTAACTTGTTTCTTTATATATGAAGAAGATGAACTCTTAGCCAATTAAAAACATTTTTTGGTCTTACTCCAATAGGTTTCAACTTAAGATAATATATGTAAAAAAACCAATATCCTTTGTGCTCATAGTTGAGGCTAACTTTAATGAAATTGCATGCTTTCTAATAACATCTTACCTTAATCCATACTTAAAATTGAATACTATTACACTTATAATTTAAGCTTTTTTAAATAAAAGAAAAAAAAAAACACAAAAGCAAAATAAATAACAACTCTTCTTAAATAAAAGTAGTGACTTATCATATGGCATTTTTTTTCCTCAGAAAAAAACGTAATTTTATTCATCCAGAGAGACAAAATTACATTGTGTAGGTGCTTCTAGGTGCACAATACACCCCTTGCGTGTAAAATGGGCAAAGAGTATAGGTCCTCGACCTTGGCCCAAAAAGAGGCCACACAAGAGACTTTTTAAGAGAAAAGATTCCTTTGTATAACTGAAAGCCTATATTTACATCACCCAGAACAAGGTGGGAAATAAACTGTAAATTTAAAATCTTTAAATGTGCATGTATGAGGAGCTTCAGGAAGGAGCTTAAATACAAGATGGTAATCTATTTGCCATTGTCTAAAGTTGCACTGTAGTGAGATGCCATCTGCAGAAAGATGTTGATAGTTGTTGTGGACAAAAAATACATATGATATGGAACACCCTGCGACCAAAATGCGCCCTCCAAGTGACTATATAAGAAGAGATAGAATAAAAAGTATCAATCATGTGGTTGTCCCATAGCTTCTATAAAAGGTCGGTGATAGAAAACATGTGTTTCTTCCTCCTTGAACTCTGTGATGTGCCACTGACCCAAAGTTAGATGAAGTCTTCCTTTTGACAGGGCATCTGCTACCATGTTATTGTTCTTGTAGACATGGGAGATAACCATTGTATCAAATTCTTCCCACAAATGAAAGATGTCCTCCAAAGTAGGGAAAAAAAAATATTGTGACACTGCTGAAGTTTTCTTGCCCAGTTGATGACATTCATAGAACCACCATGTATTTGGAGGTGAAGTATTTCCTTCTCTTTGGAAAATGGAAGTAGTAGTTTCAGAGTCAATAGTTCGGCATAGTTATTTGTACCTTATCCCAGTCCCAATTTTAGACGAAAAGAGTGGTTTTCAGCTAGATGGAGAACTATTTCGCCCTCACAGGTGTGATTCTGGGAAGCCCCATCAAAGTAAGCCCAGAGCTTTGATTTAAAATTTGTCAAAATGTTGAGCTTTGGTATGGAGCAGCCAACCAGGAACATTTCAATTTATAAAGTCCAGGACCTTCTTTGACTATAGGAGCGTGTGGGGATGGAAAAACTTTTGTTCTACAATTCTCTCACAGAACTTGTCTTTAAGAAGGAAAATTGTTGTGTTAGAATCAGCCAATTCCAGTAATGAGGGAAGATATTTAGCTCCTTACATCTGGATCAGAACTGGATCCAAAGCCCAGCTCCAGCTTTCCAACATGGTTCCTCCCAGTCTGGTTATACTAGGACCATCTTGGATCGTGGATCCAAGCCTTCCAAGCCCGCTCCAACATGGTTCCTCCCCAGATACAGTTATGCCCAAGACTTGTTGAGGCTTCAATCCACACTCTCTTTGTAAAAGGACAGGAAATGAGCATATGAAAAGTAGATTCATTTTCATTTTGACAAAGGGGACATCTGCTAGGCCCTTGAAACTAATGCTTCCTCGTATTTTCCCAGGTTGGAATTTTTTCATTTAGGGCCACCCATAAGAAGATTTTGTCTTTTTGCGGACATTTTAACTTCCATAGACCCTTCCACCACCAACTTGGAATTTGTTGAAGGAGGTCCAAGTTCAAAGCTATGTAGCCGAGTTTTAGGGTATAAGATCCCAATGGATCCTTTTGCCATACCAACTCATCCTCTCTGTCTGAGAGTCTAATATGTCCTACCTATAGTGTCATGATATATTTTTTATATCGTGGGACTGGAGCTCCAATTAGCCCCAAAGAAGTAATGCTTTTCCATCCTTGATTCTAGAGGGTAGTTGAGTTTGGGTCAGAGAGGTGGGAGAGGAAACAAATGTTTTGACTGTGGAGTTGATTAATTAATTCCTCTGGGAGAATGTGAGAGTTTCCACTTTCGGGCCAGGGATCCACACCAATACGAAAGTGATTTTCTTTGCCTACCCTCCAGGCTAGTCCTTCCCCTATCATTGGAAAGGAGGAGATTAAATATTTCCAGAAAATCGAGCATTGCTTGAAAGTCTTGTTTGGAGATCTAATCCAATCTTCAACTGTATCCGATAAAATGTAATTTTGAGTGACTACCAGACACCATAGATTGTTGTCTGAGATGAGGCACCAACCAGTTTTTTCCGCCAAAACCTTGGAAAATAGAAAAAATATTTTGAGTCCCCAACTTCCCAAAGCTTTTGGTCGAGCAAGATGGTCCCATTTTTCCCATGTCTGGGTGAACTTGTCCTCGAAACACGACCAGATAAAGCGGGAGCATGACCTTCTAATTTTTTCCAGCACTCCCTTCGGAATCCAGGCCACTGACATCCAATAGACTGGGATGGCTTCCAGAACCGCTTTGGTTAGAGTGAGTCTACCTGCCTTCGAAAGCCACATGAAGCTCCAATTAGTTAACTTTTTTTCAATTTTGAAAGCAGTCATTTCCAGTCCTCTTTGCGATAATTGTTCGGTTTCAGGTGAAACCCCAAGAATTTTAGCCCTCCCGAGAAGTCTTGGATTGTAAATGGAAAGAGTCTTTGATAGTTATCCTCTTCTTCTCTTTCCATCTCTGAGAAGGAGAGGGTATATTTTTGGATATTTATTTGCATCCCTGTAGTCGAATGAAAAGGGGATAGAATTTCTGCTAGATCTTCTGCATCCCGCACCCGTCCACTGCAAAAAATGAGGACATCATCCACAAATAGTAGATGTGTGATTCACAACCCAACAATTATTTGAATTCCTTGGAAATCCCCCGTTCTTATCACATTAGCGATAGCCCTACTCAGACCCTCAACCACCAGGAGGAATATGAGTGGAGACAATGGACATCCTTGGCACAAACCTTTTTCGGAAATGAAGAAGGGAGAGGCTGCCCCATTGATAAGGATGGAAAATGAAATCGAAGTAAAACATGCGATCATCCATTTAATGAATGGAACCTCAAATCTGAGATGAGTGAGTAGGAGACAGATGTAAGACTAGTTTACCCTATCGAAGGCTTTTGAGAGATCGATCTTGATGATGGTACCTTTAGCTCTTGAAGTCTTTAGGCTATGAAGCCCTTCCTAAGAAAATCCTATTGCTTCGTGGATTTGACGTCCTTCAAGAAAGACAAACTGTTCTTTTGAGATGGAAATTGAAAGGGGTGGCTTCATCCTACGGGCTATGACTTTGGCTATAATTTTGTAAATGCAGTTGCAAATTGAAATAGGTCTGAAATCATCAAAGGATTGGGGATCGTCCACCTTAGGAAAGAGGGCTATAAAGGTAGTGTTGAGAGGGCTATGTATTCTGCCATTTTATCAGGATTCCTTAATGAATTTAAGAATGTCGCCTTCGATCAGAACGAAGAAGCCCATATAAAATTCAATCGACCATCCATTTGGACCTGGACTTTTATCCTTTTGAAATCTTTGAAGGGTGTCTTTGAGTTCAACTTCGGTGACTTTTGCAAAGAGGTCTCAGTTCCCTTCCTCATCCATAAAGTTGGGGAAGTAGAGAGCCAATCTTATGATGTCGACTATGTTCACTCTTCCGTCTGCTTTGAATAAGGACTGGAAATGTCTTTTCCTCAAATTTGTTAGCCCTTCAAAGGAGGTCACTGATTTTCCCTCCTGGTCCTTTAGGCTCCAAATTGTGTTGGCATCTTTCCATCCCATGGCATAGGCATGTAAAAATTTGGTGTTATCGTCCTCGTTCTCTAGCTAGATTGCACGACTTTTAAGCCTTCGTGTTGCTTCTTGGTCTGCCATCAATTTTCTGTGCCTTGCCTCAAGACTCCTCAAGTTTTCTCAAGAGAATCTTGAGGAGAAGCCATATTCGGTGTCTTGATAAATCACCTCCAACTGGTCCTCTATACTTTTGAGTTCTTTCTCGTCTTCTTTTTGTTTTAATTTTGCCCAGGGAATGACCAATTTTTTTTATTTTTTTTAGATTAGCCATAAATTGTATGGCAGCTGGAGTTCCATTTGTGTCCTATATATGGGTCAAATTTGATTTTACCAGCTTTTGAAAACCTTCATCCTTTAGCCATGTAGAATTGAATTTGAATGGGGAGGTCGGCTTTTATGGACCCCCTTCAACAACAAACTAGACTGGGGAATGATATGATTCTCCTCCACTCCCAATCCATTGGCGGAAGTGGAAAGGAAACATCAACATAGATTTTGTGATCAAGAATCGGTCTAATCTTTTGGCAACATGGGCCTCCCCTACCCTCATATTCCTCCACATGCGAAGCAACTTAACTAGTGCTATATCTATATAGCCCTTGGAGGCCATAAGATGGTTGAAATACTCTGCTTGAGGGCCAGGGTGTGGCGAGGAACCCCAACTTTCAGCTTCCCACAGAGAAAAATTAAAGTCACCTCCAATTATTAATTTTTTTTGCCTTTAGAATATCTTTGCTAAACAAAGAGTCCTAGAATGGAATTATGTCTGTATGAGGCCCATATTCATTGATTATTCTGACCTCCAAGCCAAGTCCTTCCACCTGGACATATACCCCCAGACATGAGTCAAAATCCCATGAGTTTATAAGCTTTATAATTCTAGAGCACCATATGATGGCTAGTCCTCCCGACCTTCCTCGAGCGTCCAAACCCAGGAAAACCCATACCAGGAAGAGAGTAGATAGTGTCTTGGTGGCCGAAATTTCATCTGCTAGAGTTTCTTGAAAAAGAACAACATCAGGTTGGTGTAGGGAAACCAACCTCTTCAAAGCAGATTTTTTGTGGGGGCTTTCTAAACCCCTGTAATTAAAAGAAAGGAGTTTCATGGGGGAACCCTGACAGGGGCTTTTGCTGCTCTAAGAGCCCTGAGAATAGACCGTTGTCGTTCTGAAGCAATATCCACTACTGCGCGAGATTGAGCTACGGAGATATGTGAAGATATACCTCAGCCTTTTTTTGTCTTCAGAGATTCTGGGGTAGGGCCTAAGCCCCTGGAGTCCGTTGTAGAAATATAGATCTATCTGTTGCGGAGTTGGAAGCGGATGATCGAATCGTTAGAACCCTCAGAGGAGGGTTCCTTAGAAGACCAGAAAGCAGGGGATTCAGGAGGAGAGCCCGCACGGAGAGAACATTCAACCAACGATGAAAAAGGAAGAGAAGGAGAGGTGAAATGTGGTATTAGGGAGACAATATTTGAAAAGGGGAGGTTCTAAATGGAGGGGTTGCAGTCCCTTATAAGAAAATTGAAATCTTTTAGCATACCATTTACAGGACGGCAGATAGAAAGTTGCATTACCAAATAATTGTCGATCAGTTGTTGTGGTGTTGTCTCCGGGCTGTAGTCTGTGCGCGCCTCATCTCCTAAGGACGGAACAAGAGCCAAAGTATCCCTAACTGGCATGGGTTGTCCAGCTGTCAAAGAAGTCGGGAGAGTTTTCAGGGTGGAGGAATGTGTACCCACCGAGTTTGACACTGAAGAAGAAGAGTTTCCTTCRATAGCCTCCTGTCATTCATGGACGGGCCTGCTAACATCGAATGAATGGTCACTAGAGGGCCCTTGAGAGGATTTTTTGCAGTTCATAACAATATGTCCATATTCGTGGCATCTTCTACATCGGAAGGGTACTCCTTCATAGTCTAGGATTTGAACCCTTATCCTTCCTAAATCGGTTAGGTTGAGGAATTCCCATAGCCCTTCCCTGATATTTAGAGAGACTAAAATTCTTGCCATCGATATCTCTCTTGTATCTAAGAATCCCATATATGCAGTCAGGAACTCCCCCAGAAAATTCCTAATTGCTTAAAAACATTTTTCTGACCATAGATGAGGAGGGAGTCTTGGTTAACGAACCCAGATCGGAATGGAATCCAGTCGCTCACTTGCTGCGTCAAAAGTGGGGTTCCTTAACTTCATTAGAACTGGAGAAGAGTTGATTGACCATCTTTTTTGGAGTACGACAAATGTAACACCCTGTTTCCCCCAAATTTGTAATTAATCCTAATACAGGAATTAC